>CAUYUJ010018969.1:46720-74220 GCA_963575745.1 Prorocentrum cordatum | reverse complement strand
TGGAGTGTGACGCATTTCTGTGGATTGTATGAACCTAAATTTACAGGAGCGATCTCGGAACTTTCAATTGCCAGTGCACGTGGGCAGGCGGATACCCATGCCTCGAAGACACAACACTGGAGAGATTTTGAATTCCATGGCCTGACGACCCTCTGAGGGGCAAGCATGAGAGTGTGTTCCCAGATAACTTGAGAAGGGGTTGAAGCAAGACGAGGTAAGCGGATTGAACCAAAATGACTACAGAAAAGCACCAGGACACCAAGCCAACCGACAGATGTGGATCTAGGAGATGGTGAGACAGGGATGTGAGGTACACTTTATCAGGGATCGGACGGCAGTCATCGTCCTGGCCAACGAAGTGAGATTAACAATCCCAGGCCAAACCCATTTGTACTGAGGTGAAGAAGCAAACTAAGCGCAAAGCAACCCCAAGTTGAAACTTGTCACGTCGAGGCCGTGGGCAAAGAGCGAGAATCAACCCCACTACTTGGCCCCGACAACTGGATTGAGAAGAACATGATGCAATCCCAGCTCATGAGAAATGACCTGAAGGCCCAATGAAATGAAGCACTTGTAATCCCAGAAATTCCCAGATTGAACCAAGAGTCAACGTCCTGGCAAACGTGGTGAGATTAACAATCCCAGCCAAGCCCGTTTTGAACTGAAGTGAAGGACCAAACTAAGCGCAAAGCACCCCAAGTTGAGACTTGTCACGTCGAGGCTGTGGGCAAAGAGCAAGAATCGACCCCACTACTTTGGCCCCGACAGTCGAATTGAGGAGAACATGATGTAATCCCAGCCCCAGAGAAATGTTCTGGGGCCCAATGAAATAAAGCACTTGTAATCCCAGATTATTCCCAGATTGAACCAAGAAATGAGCTGAGGGCCCAAAGTAATGAAACACTTGAGCCGTATCTTCGGAACTGCCTCGATCACATCAGGAAGCGAGGTTTGCAAAGCAGATGGCACCTTACATTGGCTCCGTTACTCCCAGACTCCACCGTGATAAGATCTCCCACATCTTCAAACATATCCTTAATGAAGAGGAGGACCACAATGCAGCTGCCAGCAAAGATCTGCGATTTGTCATGGAGCCTCTCCTTCTTTGGGCAGACCTCTGGGCCAATGAAGGCCTCTTTGGTGTAAAAGCGCGCATTGAACAAATGAATGTCCTTGAAACGAAATGTTTGGAGCCCAAAGTGCCAAAGAATCTTCGTGACGTCCCTGGTAGTGAGATATCCGTGCTCTCCCAAGACTGGAATACTGTCTGAAACCAAGGGACCTTGATTATCAATGATGAAAGGCGTCAGCTCACGAACTGTGATGATTTGGAAATGTTCTCCAACCTTGGCCTTGAAGGTATTCAAACCCGTGAGCTGTGGTACGAAAACCATAATGTAACGCCTTGAGCTCGTGTGGTCTGTGCCGCCCTTCGGAGCGAAAATTGGGCAGCCTGAGTGGTCGTATTCCAACTGTGACTTCAGCACTGGTGGGCCCAACTTGCTGATCCAGGGCTTCTTGTCCTGTTCCCAGCTTTTGGGAGCAGGCTGCGACCTCCTGTCAGGCGAGTCGACCTCCGCTTCAGATCCAGAGGTAGAGCTCCTGGAGTCTGAGCCCCCCGAAGACGGTGGGGAGTGTCTGACAGGCGCTTCCTCTCGGTAGTCCTGTGTCTCTGGCAAGGCCTCGTCCGGCTCTGGCTTGGACCCCGACTCACCACCCTGCAATTGTTTCTTGAACCCACCTGAGAACTGCATCTTCCTGGCAATCGGTGATCGGCTCCGAGACAAAGAGTCTCCCCTGTGCACAGGTGCTGGAGGCGGGGTAGGGAGCACCCTGGACTCGCGAGAGTCAGCACCTGACGATGCTTTGGCCTTGAGGCCCTGATTCTTGATCTCGACCGTCCTTGCTTGGTCCTCCTTTTCTGCTCGAGCTTCTTCTGCAGCTTGACTTTCTTCTCATTCGTGGTAAGCACGGGCTTCGGCTCCATCTTATCAAAACGCTTCCGAGCCCAACGATCTAAGGCGTGGCGATCGAATCCAAATAAAAGGGGAACTGTCGGCTGAATCTGATTCCCAACCAAATCCAGATCCTGAGAGTAACAGGTGTCCGTGGTGAAAAGAAAGGTAGCCCCGCTGGGCGCAGTACGGTAACAAATTCCCGGATAGCTCCGTGGAGAGCTGAGGGTTTCAGATAAGAAGCCGGCGGTGGGTGGTGAGGGAGACACGCCCACCTCCGCCGCTCCACGATCCCCGGAGCAGGTTGCCGGAACTTGCAGCGGGTCCGGGAGCGTGGCTTCCTAGCGTTTCCCAATACGCGTGGCTCCAGGGTGCGCGAAGCGCTTCGGCAGAGCTTCGGAAGAGCTTCGGCAGTTCTTCCAGGCTCCTAGGCAGATCTTCCTTGCGCGCTTTGCAGGGCCCCACGCATTGTAAACGGCGCCCCTGCAAGCGTCTCCTGCGAGGTTTCCAGCGTCCCGCGCATCGTTTCAGGCGGCCTGGCAGAGATTCCCGTGCGACGTTCCGCGCTTGGCTTCGCTATCCGGGTTTTCGACGCTTACAAGTGTGAGTCTGGATCACGCCAGACAAAGCCAATGGCTACTGAAGGCGAAGGTGAAGCGGTTGCCGAACCCAATCAAGCATTTCTTGAGCAAGACCCAAACGAAACTTTTTGTCCCGGGAGCCCTGAGGAGAGAATAATGTGGTCCAGGCATCCTTGTCATACCTGAAAACATATCCCCTATGCGAGCGTGAGTGGGCGCGGCTGCCCCCAAAGTTATCAAAGGAGCGATTCTGAATGACCCAATGCTTGCAATATTGAAACAGCCTCGACGAAAAATCTTCTGGATGTCTTTGCATGTGTGAAACCCAACTAATAGCTGAATCCAAATGGAAAATAGCCCATGAAACATCTTTGCATCCCTTGGTTTTGCGATTTCTGCGTAAACTAAACTGTTCGGGAGATTCCCCCGGGAGCCTTTTGAGTTTCAACATGATCCTGATACATTGATTTTGAGCCTTGGTAATCAAATCCACCGTCGTCTTACAAGGGACCCAGGCAGCACCTCTGGAGCGGATGAGGAGTAGGAGGAGTATGTGATGGTGATGATGATGACGTTGATGATGATAATGATGATGGTGATGATGATGATGAGGATGATGATGATGATCAGGATGATGATCAGGACGATGAGGACCATGCGATGGAGATGTTCATGATGTTGAGGACGATGATGGTGATGATGATGGTGATGACGATGATGATTTTGAGCTCCTCCTCCCCTCCTCCACTCCTCCCCTCCTCCCCTCCTCTCCTTGGCCTGTCGGGGCCGCGGCCGCCGCGCCCGCGGGGCCCGCGCCCGCCTCGGCGCCGCCGGGGCCGCGCTCCAGCTCGGACAGCGCCTGACCCGAGTGCGAGCGCGGCGAAAACGCGAAACGCGATGGGAAGGGATGCCAGGGCGGCGCAACCCTCCCTGACCCTCCCTGGCTATCATAGCCAAGGAGGGTCAGGAGGGTTGCGCTCCTCCCTGGCATCCCCCCCATCGCGTTTCCTCAGAAGGAGCGCGGGGGGAATCATCATCACCATCACCATCACCATCGCCAGGGCGCCTGCTCCCACGAGGGGACGCCGCCGACGAGGGCCGGCGCGTGGGCGAGCGCCTCGCCGACGGCGTGGAGCGAGTAGACTCGCTCCGCGCCCTCGTCGGCGACCCAGCAGCCCCCGAGCAGGCGGCGCACCCTGGGCAGGGGCGGCCGTCCCCTCACGTCCTCTCCTCTGCCCTCCTCCCCCACCCCCCATCCTCCCCATCGATCGTTTCTGCCCCCTCCGTTCCGTCGTCGGCCCCAGGAGCCCAGGGGCCAGAGGAGTCGCATTTTGACGGTCCTGGGGCCCAGGACGGGGCCCAGGACCGTCAAATTACGACTCGCGATGGGGAATCAACGCCCTGGAAACATGTCTTGAGAGATCCGCGCGGAGATTCTGGATCGGCGCTGGTGCCCCCTGGCGAGCTCCGCGCGCCAGGGAGGGTTTCCAGCTTCCGCCCAGGAAATCCGCGCGCACCTCCGCCGCCCCAGCCTGTGCTTGGGCCAGTGGCCCACAGCCGGCAGCCCGAGCGACAGCTGGGCCAGCAGCCATAGCAGGCCGCCCTCGCGGATCAGGAGCTGGCCGTCGAGGCCCCTGAAGCCGCGGGCGCGCCCGAGGAAGACCAGCCGCCGCACGAGCAGCGGGCTGATCATGGCCGCCGCCCTCGCGGCGGCGGCGCCCGAACAGCTCGAACCAAACGCGGCAACCGCCAGCGAAATGCTCGCTCGAGATCCACTCGAGGCTCTCGCGAGGAATCCCAGGGGGGAGATGCGCCGTTCGAGGCGGGGGCCCGAGGTGGGGGCTCACAGGACAACCGGAGAAGGCCCAGAGGGAGGCCCCGAGGGTTGTTGAGGGCGGTTCCTTTTCAAAACGACGGTCTCGCTTGAGCTCCACTCGAGGCTCTCGCGAGGAATCCCAGGGGGGAGATGCGCCGTTCGAGGCGGGGGCCCGAGGTGGGGGCTCACAGGGCAACCGGAGAAGGCCCAGAGGGAGGCCCCGAGGGTTGTTGAGGGCGGTTCCTTTTCAAAACGACGGTCTCGCTTGAGCTCCACTCGAGGCTCTCGCGAGGAATCCCAGGGGGGAGATGCGCCGTTCGAGGCGGGGGCCCGAGGTGGGGGCTCACAGGGCAACCGGAGAAGGCCCAGAGGGAGGCCCCGAGGGTTGTTGAGGGCGGTTCCTTTTCAAAACGACGGTCTCGCTTGAGCTCCACTCGAGGCTCTCGCGAGGAATCCCAGGGGGGGGATGCGCCGTTCGAGGCGGGGGCCCGAGGTGGGGGCTCACAGGGCAACCGGAGAAGGCCCAGAGGGAGGCCCCGAGGGTTGTTGAGGGCGGTTCCTTTTCAAAACGAAGTTCTCGCTTGAGCTCCACCTGAGGCTCTCGCGAGGAACCCGATGGGGGAGATGCGCCGTTCGAGGCGGGGGCCCGAGGTGGGGGCTCACAAGGCAACCGGAGAAGGCCCAGAGGGGGGCCCCGAGGGTCGTTGAGGGCGGCTCCCTTTTCAAAATATAGCCCTTGTCTGAACTTCGCCTTCGTGTTCGGATTGTTATTTCGTTCTCTCTCTCTCTCTCTCTCTCTCTCTCTCTCTCTCTCTCTCGTTCTATGGTTGGTCCCGCCCTCTCTCTCTCTCTCTGTCTCTCTCTCTCTCTCTCTCTCTCTCTCTCTCTCTGGTTCCCTCTGGTTCCATCCCTTTCGTTCGGTGTCGTCATTGTTCGTTTTCTCTCTCTCTCTCTCTCTGTCTCCCTCTCTCTCTCTCTCTCTCTCTCTCTCTCTCTCTCTCTCTCTTTCTACGTGTGTCTACGTGTCTCCCTCTCTTTCAGCGGTTTCCCCTTATCTTGCACTCTTCCATGCTGCATGCTGGACAGTAGGGATGGGGGGGTGGATTGGGATGGATGGCGGCTTGGAGGAGAAATATGCTGATAATTCGGACGACTTTGGGATTACACACTGCTACCCCGCCTCAAAAAGCATACACCAGCTCACCAGCTGACCCAGAGAATCAAACAACGCGTGGTGATCCATAAAACAACAACTTGGCGCGATCGTTAAGTTTTGCGGTCGTTCACACATGTTTTCTTAGACGCGTCCGTTTTTTCATGAACAAGCATTGGCTCCACACGCTCGTGTTTCGCATGCCCCTGCGCATTTCTTGTGAACTATCTCGAAATCATGATGCTGTTTTTCTTCCACCCATGTGATTTTTTGGGTATCACGTCGTAGTCCGCATGTTGCTGATTTTTTGGGCGCATCTGATTTGTGAGGGTTCGCGTTCGTTTTCTTAGCACGAAATCGCAGTACCATGAAGCGTTTCCACGCACATGCGTGGTCATTTCTATGAGCAGAACAGTGTTTTTGATGTGCTGAAATACGGTGCATTCCGAATGGGCCCAAGCCGAAACCAGCCCCAAGGCAGTTCCGGAGGCTTACCGAATCTGCCTCCGGAGCCGCGGGCTGCGCGCAGGCTTGTGTCGGGGAGCCGCCTCCCCAGTGTTCCCCCCCAGAAGCAGACCTTGACCTGAAAATTGCTAGGGGCATTTCCTGCCTCTCAAATGAGCACATGTAGCTTCACAGGGCATGGTGCAAACTATCAACCTTTTGGCTGGCCGTGGCCCAGGGTTGCCCCAAAAGTTTTTCTCGTTATTCCGCCAAGCCAATGGGAGAGAGGATAGGGCCCCAGGGTCCATTTTCATTCCCAAAACTGTTCCCGGGCTGCCTTTTTCATCTCCAATGCCGAAGCCACTAGCGGGCAGGAACAAATTGAACCTCCATACTTGGTGTGATTATGATGCGTTTTAGCGCAACTGCAAAAACGCATCCCTGGAGGTCAAACGGCAGCGAGTGGTGCATATACACACGTGAACCATGCACTATCTCATACCCGTGAAACTCTATCACGAGCTAGCCGGCGGACCGCACAGAACGCTGGTCTCACCAAGCTTCTAGGAGCAGTGAAAAGAGTATTCCCATGTTGGGATTACTAACCCATAGGCAGGCTGGACTCAGTCACTCACTTCCCCGATGGGATAGCATGAATCCTGGCCCTCGCCAATTGCTCCTTGAGCTTCGTCAGGGTAGATTCAGGGTCTGGAGTTACGTCATACGAACTTACACGTAAGATCTTAACAACGAAATGTGTAGGCATATTCTTTGTCAGACATACAACAGCCATAATACTTGTATCGATCCATCGGATCCCATCACAAAATGTGCGTGGGTGAAGCATCTATACTTCTTCCGTTCCAGTAGTCCAAATATCTTTTCTTAGCTACTCAAATCAATACTCAGGCGCTTAGCTTCTGTCTTACGCATAGTTGGCGCTACGAGATGTTCCTCAAGGCTGCTGCAATCCGTCAGCCGTACGCGCCTCAAAGACACGGATGGTTGGCAGCTTCTTTCCTGCGCCAAGCATCCCACGCGCATCTGCGATGGCGGCGCGAATGCGCACACCAGAGACTACATCCTATATACAAGCCGGGGTATCTGCTTGTAGTGTAGATACACATACTCGTTTGACAACTGTCCTAGATTTACATATAGGGTGACCATGATCAATGTTCCCCTCGATGAACCCAGGCCCTGCGAGTCCTCTGAAACTAGCCCACTGTGACCTCAGAGGCTTGATTTCGCCCATGACTATGTCCTCTTCTCCTGCCCAGCTGGCGTCAGTAACAGTCAGAACTAGCATCTCTTGACCCCACTTACCAGCTCCACCTGTGAATACTAGCCCACAGTCAGTTGACTGAGTTGCTCCAGCTAACACACGGTTCCTTGGCATGAAGTACCTTAGCGTGACACACTGCAGTCTGCAGGCTGCTCACACGGTATAATAGCTCAGGCTTACACTGACGCGCAACCCATGACAAAGCACCCACGACCCATCTAAGCTGTGCTGTCTCGCCATCACTGCATTTTCTCGTGAGGGGGCTGTCTCTATGGGATACTGCCTCGATATGCTCAACATTGCCCCTGGCCGCGATACTCACCGTGAAATCTTCATCCTGGACAACTGCTAGGCCGCAACAACGTAAAGTATCCGACTTGGTTTCGCGAATATCGAACCCTGCTAATACCAAATCGCTAATTATCTGACTTTCATCATCTGCAGCCCACAGCATGTCATCCACATGTGCACCTAAAACACACATGATATCGTTCTTGTCATTGCGATTACTGCACAAAGCAGGTATGATGCGATTCTCCTTCAGACCATGAGCTTCAAACCTTCTGCGAATTTTATTCCACCAACCTCGCACTGCGTCACGCGTGCAATAGACAAGCATACGCGCGATCAAGGCTCCACCATCCGGTATTCCTTCGAGTCCGTCGGGCGGTGGCTTGAGCAGCATGAGGCGGTCGAATTCCTGCCCCTGGAAGTACGCAGATGTAACGTCGGCACACTTGAGTGTCATCTTTGCACCGGCAGCCCATGAGGTTATCAACCTTAGCCCTTCGAGTTCGCACATCGGTGAAACCGCACGGATACCCAGCGACTCTTCCAGAACTCCACGCACGACAAGTGTACTCTTCTACTGCGGTGCAACCGGAGGTCCACCCAGTCTACGGAGATGTTCATTCTTGTCAATATCAATCCATTGCGTAGGTACCCTACGGCATCCTTCGTCGAAGAGATTTTGCAATTCCACGGAATCAATAGGCACGGCGGCGTTGAATTTCCGCCATTTGCCCCATTCGTCGTCTTGCCAGTCGTAAACCGCTTTTTACCGTCCTCAGATTCCCGATGGTATACCAGATGCTGTGCACTCTTTAGCTTCTTCTTAGATTGCGGCTTATGAAAATTCGTTGAAGAATCCGACAGGCGATTCATGTGGCTTACCAGCGAGTGAAGTTTCTCTACGAGCTAGAAGATCCATGCCCGGCCCTGATGTTCCGGCCCTGCGCATGGCCTCAAGAAGTGGTTTCGCTGGTTCGGGAGCTGGCTCCGAGACAGAATCGAAAACCCTTCCTGTACTACCATCGGCACTCTCGACTCTTACGCGCATCACTTCGTTACGACTCTGTATAACGTGCGGGGCGTCGTCTAGTAACGACCTCTGAAGGGGCGTTCGAGTCACCTGTGACGACCTCAACGCGGGCGGCACAGGGACGATCATTCCATCTGACAGTTTATCCTCTTCCATGTGTCGAAATGATTTCTCTATGAACTCGGGGTCTTCTGGGATCCCCGGCAGCTCTGCCGTCGCCATAGGACGTTATTGCGCAGAATGCTCTTACGCCCATAGTTCTGGCAGCTCACGTCGCTCGTCCACGAATGACTGCTGTTGCCCGTCTGGAGGTGCATACCTCTCAACACCACCGTCATGGTGCTTAGAGAGATGTTGGTAAGCCAACGCCTCCGCCGCTTCACACGGTCGAAGCCTGCCGACAGCCACGCAGGCAGGTACAACCTCTGTGATAACCCCTGCGTTCTTGCCATCAAGTCCAACGATACGAGAACCAGTGCTCCACGTAGCGGTAACCTCGCCGTCGGTCGGCCTCTTGCGAAAGCATACTACATCACCTACTTGATATTATCAAGCTAATTGCGTTGCCTTTCGGAGAGCGGCCCGCGCCGTCCCACTCCCAACGTCGCGTTCTGCGAATGCTTGTCTGGCAGACGCCCGGATCGCAGCCTGGCGAGAAAACTCGTCAGCTCCGTCCTCTGGAACATTCGCAAGCACTCCCGAGTGGAAAGCTTCCTCGTCGTCGAATTGACTCCCTGGGACACGAGGAATCCTTCCGAGCACCCACTGAGCAGGCGCAAAGCCGCCGACACATGACATCTCATTCTTCGTGTTGTCGACTTCTGATGCAGTAGAGATGACTTCATCGAGTCCGAAAACATTCTTGTCGTGGGCCACCTTCTTGAAGATGTTCTTCCGAAGTCCACCATGTCTCTCAGCGCGGCCAATCTGCTCGGGAGACTCGACTCCAGCATCGCGGAGGTCGATCCATTGACTCTTTACCCATTGCAGAAACACTCCCCTGTTGCGCAGCCCACGGTCCAACACCATTCTGTTGGGCTTACCTGCCCATGCACACCAGCGTTGCTGAAGTGCAGTGAGGCACGCTCTCGAAGATGGCGTACCACCCCCCTCCTTGACAAAGGTCACACGCCGAAAATGTTGCACCCTGGCACACTTTGTTCAAGAAGGCGTGGCTTTCTCCATTGTTGTCCTTCACCACTGGACAGTCGATACCAATTTCATGGTTGAAGCAGAACTTCTTGGGTAAGGCAACCTTGTGAGTCTGAGCTCGCAAGTTGTGATGTTCGCAAGGCTCACAAGGATAACTCTTGGCGGTTTCAATGTAGTCCGATGACATCCTGGAAATTCTCAATAACTGCACGAGAACACGCTTAAGCACATGACCGAACTGCCTGTGCAGTCGTTTAATGGCAGTCCTTATGCGGGGCGGAATCTGCAGAAACGATGTCCCTCCCTTTCCTTCGTGTTTCGGCTCGCCAGGTAGGTTGATGTTCCAGGATATCATACTCCTCATCTCGCAGGCGTCCCTTCGAGACTGTAGCGACGTCGCCATCACCGATGATCGCGCCCATCTCGTCTCGAACTCTCTCCTCTGCGGCTTCAGCGGGGAAAGCTGCAAGCGCAAGTTTATCCAGTCGAACTGTCTGACCTAACTCTCTGAGGAACTCAAGGAGTTTCTGACTCGCGATGCCCGCGTCTGACTCGAGGTACGAGTACAGCGCGCCAGTAACCTCAAGGCTTGAGCAACCAGGCCCATAGCCGCGCGCAAAAGTTACAGGGCCATGATCTTGAGCCAAACCAGAAACAATCACTGATCATATGATGATTTGATGATGATGCGTAGGCGACAACGAGATCAGGATGGCGCTAGACGATGAATTTTGCCACCGAAAGCTCCCAATCTGAACGCACCAACGCGTCGCTCGAGACTGGGCAGGCGAACGTGATGCCGACGATGTAGAGCAGCACCCCGGCCAGGTTGGCCCCCACTCGTCCGCGAAGCGGATCGGTGTTCCTGATCACCTTCTCGACGATCTCCTTGTCGGTAGCAGACATGCCTGGCGCCGACAGCTCGGCAACATACGCGGATAACAATTCATCTTGCAAAATGATGTAACACAATCCAGAGCAATTTGTGGCATGACTTCTAGCGTTCATGGTAATCATATCATGCTGGTCCAGCTGCAGTGGCGTGCACAAATACGATGTTCCGTCAACGCGGTTCCTCGGAGGCCGCACAAAGATTGTTACTTGGTCGAACTCCTCAGCATCCACAGAAACAATCATGGCAATGCGATATTCTTTACGCTTCCAGGACTGGGTAACCTTGGAGCGACCCTAGAACTCTTCTTCAAAGAGGACCATGCCGGCGGGAACTTGATCTGAGTGTCGAACGGATCAAAGATGCAGCTCACACGCACCAATTTCCCAGTGTCCTGCTCCCCCGCGCGGCCTTCCGACCCCTATGAAGGGAACGATCGAGGATCGACGCACGCGATGACGTTCCTCTTCTTGCCGCGCTCGAAAAGCGAATCCAGCTGAGCTAGAAGTCGGGGATCCTGCACGAAACGCACGAGTCTGGTTCGATCCGTCGTCGCTGCTGGCGGCAACAGCACTCGCCAGAGGCGGTGGTGGTGGCGGTAGCGGCTCTACCCTGCGCGGCGGCTCCGGCGGCGGAGGCGGCAGAGGAGCCCTGGGGGTGCGTGCAGGCGGCGGTCCATCCGGCTGCCTCGGCGCGAGGACAGCGGGCTTGCGCTCTGGTGGCAGCGTCATAGGAGGCATCCCAGGAGGGCGAACGATCGTGCCCGCAAGTATAGGTGTGCCCGGAGGAAGACCCGTCAACTTGGTGGCGCTGCCCATGCGAGCCTTTCACTGCGGCGCGTCGTCGCCATCGTCCTGCGAATCGCGCACCTGATATGAAGGGGGGCGATGCAGCGGCAGAAGACGATGCGGCGACGAGCGGTGGCGAAGCACCAGCAGCAATAGAAATACTACCACCAACAGGTTTGGGCAATTCACCGGTTTCTGCATACTCACGAGCATAACGCACAAATTGCACATAGTCTACAGGCGCCCTCTTGTCCTCGTGGCAGATCTTCAAACAGAAGGGCAGCTCACGCCCAACACATCGCATCAGCATTGTCATAAATTCTGCGTCAGAACAATCAGCTCCGAGACGAACACGCCAGATCGTTTTGATATTTTCATAGATGACAGTGGCCACGTCCCCATCATCAACTCCGTGAACCACACTCGATGAAGCGCGAGATCTCTGTTCCTCCCCCCTGGCCATCTCAGCCCCGTGACGGGGTCTGCGCTTGGCAGACGGCCCAGGAACTGGAGGCGGCGGTGCACTGAACTTCTCGAAGGATTCAGTAAGGAGCGAAACAATATTGTCAGCCGTAGAATTCTCAATTGCACGGGCCCAGTCGGACAAGTAGCAGCAATCATCACATTATCCGATATATGTACGTTTGGGCCACTCATGCGCGAAGAACTGCATTCAATGTCGTACTGGTTCAAGAACTGCTTAACACCATACCCGACAGCAACAGAGCGACGCCGACCAGGACGACTGATGGCAACAGTGCTTACACACTGCGAAGACGTGTTCTTCGCCAAAGATATTCCCACATACGCAGTGATGTCAACAAAATCATCATTATCATCTGCATTGTGCAGGATATTCGGGCGATGACCGATATGGCGCGCGTGAGTCGGGTCGTTCAATGCCCTGGCGTCCACCAACACACGCCGATAATGATTCGTCATTGTTGTCCGACTGAGGCGCGGGCAGCGCGAGAGGGGGCAAGTGACGCGGCGCGGGCCCAGGGCGGGGCACTCTCCGCTGACCCTCGTCCGCGACACCTCTGGGACGCGCCTGGGCTGCACTGTTCGCTGGTCCTGGGGGTCTTGCACACCGGTTATTCTTCTGCGGTCTGCGACGCGTTAGTGTTAGGCTGGTCTGCCAGTGGGAGCTCAACGCGAATGGGACTGGAGGAGGGGGGCACGCTGACCGTTGGCTGAGTTGCCGAGACTGCCCCGCCCCCCGGAACGCCTGCTAGCCGCACGGGAAGCGGTTAGGAAAGGTCTGCAGGGACCCGCCACCGGCTCGCACTGCCTGCGCCAGGAACTCGTCGAATCCAAAACCTGGATAGCCGAGCGACCGAAGTGCGTGGAAGGGGCCGGCAAAGAACTCTGGACAGATGCTTCCAGAGTTCTTCGCCACGCCTTTCCACGCCGTTCGGGCGTCCCGCAATCCAGTTTTGACACATTCAAATGGCCACTCCCCAGCGCAAGCTGCGCGAGCTGGTGGCCGTCGCTGCAGATGTTCCCTAAAAGTTATCGAAGCGGCCACTCCGGTCGCAGGGGCATCCGCGGGGGGGCTCGCGAGAAGCTGAGCGGGATCAGGTAGCTCTTCAGACGTCTCCGCGCGCCCATCCTGGCCTCTGGCGCGGACTGGCGCCATTCCACGCCCCGAGGCGGCCGGGGACTGGCTGGCAGCGACCCTCAAATTCAGGCGGGGGCATGCCGGAGGATTGACGCTAGAGAAACCCTGCAGGACTAGAGAAGGGCGTCGCGGGGTCGGCTCCGCCCGCGAGCCGCCGCTCGCCATTGGCGCTGGGGACGACCTGCTCTGCTTGCGACGCGCCCAGGGCAGGGGGCCGCGGGGGCCCGCGAGGCGGACGCCGAATGACGGCCTGCCCGCCGCGCGACGGTTTGTCGCGAGGTACCGCGGCCGCCGGCGGTCAGAACCCGCGCGAGAATGCCCCGCGGTCGTCGGGGGGGCAGAGGGGTGATGATCACGCGGTGAATCTGCTCCTGGATGGGTCGACGTTGCCGCATGCTGGCCGAGAGCGAGAATTGCCGATGGGGAGATCCGCAGGTCGGAGTTGCCCGCGGCCCTTGGTTCTCGCTGGGAGAAGTCAGCGGCGCCCGCCTCTTTCGGGCATCTCTCGAGGAAACTTGCGGGGTCCAAAACCCGGACTAAAGGAGTCAAACTTGCGGGGTTCACTTGCGCAGCCCAACTTATGCACTCAAAAACTGGATAGCGACGTCCAAAGCGTTCAAAACACCCACGGGAAGCTGACGATGGCGCTAGAAAGCATCACTGGGGAGCTTGCAAGCTTGGACTTGCGCAGTCCACTGCCTAGTTCGTTTCGGGGGCCCAGAACCCCGATAGCAAGGCGCCCGACGGGCGCGGAAAGGCCTGGCGAAGATCTTGTGCAATCTAAAACCCGGATAGCAGGGCGACAGAAGGGCGTGGCAAAGCCATGCTCGCAAGCTTGCAAGCGCGAGAGAATGGGCGACGGCGGTAAGCCGTCAACCATAATATTTTCATGTTTGCGGTCAGCCACGGCAGGAGTGCGATGGCCCCAGGCTAAGGGTCTCACGCATGGGGTAGCCTGCCGACTGCAGGACTACCACCACTCCCTGTAGGAGCTGCCGGCAGGCTCCAAGCTCGGCGGCAATGATCGTGCAGGAGGCAGGGAAGAGGAAGGACGAGTAGGCAACGTTCTGGCGCCAGCCACTGGAATAAAGAATAAAATAACCAGGAATCTGCACATGGACATCACCACACCAGCCACAATCGACGCCAACACTGGATCTGCCACCGTGGAAGAATCCGCGGATGGCAAGGATCAAACTCGCAGAGTCTCGCATAAAGGAAACAAAATTATGATCGACCGCCGTCTCACACATGCCCTTGCGGGCCCGCCAAGACAACTCATCTGCACGCTCATTTCCCTTGCGACATGTCGACTTGAGTACATGTCGGTCTCAGCACGGAGACCTCACACTACAAGATTCAGCAAGAGATCACACTAGATTCTGCATGTGTCAAATCGTCGTAGCATAAGTTTTGTGTATTGTACTGTTAATGCCCCCAGCCACTCTCCTAACTCATTGTGAGTCTCCCACAAACTCAAAACCAATACAGCCCTCCGAGAATTCCCAACCAGTTCCGTTTTCATGCATGGCAGCTAGTCGTTTGGCTGATGCTTTCACACTGGATATCCTCCGCCTGTTTCCTCACCTGACCCGACACCTCTGCCGGTAGCACCTCCTCTCCGCTTCATGGTTAGGGATCTTTCAAGACACACCACTGTAAGACCTCATCCAGCCCAAGTTTAGATAAGGCAGTTCTGATACATAGAGCCAGCCCACCTGATCCCAAGAGATACCATCACCCCAGGACGTACCCCATACCAACCCAAATATACTTGCCCGAAACGTCAAGCCCACAGGGGTAGCCCCAGTCCTCCAACGGGTTCCCGCTTTGGCCTCGTGGGGCCCAAGAGATAAGAGCAGAGCACCTCGAAGCTTGGTCCACTCGAAACCAGCGTGCAACATCATCTGTCTCGACTGCACATGGCCAGATACCAGGCAGTTGCCGTACCTGAGCGCACGAGCAGGGAACCGAACTTGTCGCGGCTCGAACTTGGCAGCCTGGCGCACCACGATCTGCGACATCGGGAAACTCGCACGGTTGGCCGCCTCCCGAAACATATCGCCCTTCCTCTTCCTCTTTTTCAAAGGGTCCTCCATCACCTTGTTCGACTCCTCCTGCTTCTCCTCCACCTCCTTAAACTCCTCCAACGTGCCCCCCGCCACCTAAATCGATGCCTCCTCTGACGCGGCCTCAGAGAAACACGCGGTGACAACGTCCTTGGCCCAGCAGATTTAGCACGTGTAAAAAATAGCTGGACCATACTGGGCCCCGCAGCATAAAACAGAGCACGGCAGGCTCGGTGATACACACAAGAAACGAAGATTGCCCACGACTCGCCGGCCCTCATTCCTCCCCAACATCCTCGCCAGCATCTGTCCCTCCTCCCTGTGGATGCACAATATGGTGGCCTTATGAGCAGCGGCGCCCAAGGGCAAACAGGAACTCGGCGCGCGCCCTCGCCTCGTACCGGCGAAGCTTCTAGCCCCAAGAAATGAATCTTATCTGATAATACTGACGACATGACCACAAAGCGTTGAAGACTTTCTGCATACAATACGTCACATCAAAGTGCTCCTCGGAAGTACCGCATACCTTACATCCCAAGAGGACCACAGAGTCCAACTGCTCAAAGGAGAAGCTGGCCTGATTCAGGACCTCCGAAGGGAGCGACCTGGGAACCTCAGGGTTCACCAAGACGTCTCCAACATCATAATGTTGACGGGGATCTCTTAGGGGCCCCCACCCAAAAGGCAGCACACACATGTGCATGTCAGCCAGACTGCTCGCGCACATATTCATGCATTCCAAGCTTTTGGGCTTCCATCTGAAACAAAACATGTACATATCGTGTCATGTCCATAATCATATTGCGTAATTGATCATGTGTTTCTGCAATAAGCACCACGCTATCCGCACACGCAAAGCGCGACGCAACAGCGTTCGCGTGCCCATCGAAGACACGGTTCACTAAACAACATCAGTAGCGCTACAGCCGTCCACAGCGGTGGGCCTGCCCGAGACCCCACTCTAATCGAGCTCGTCCACTGCAGACTGCATGTCAACCTCCTGGAAGCGAAAAGTAGACGACGCCCCCACCGAGATCCGGAAAACAGCAAAGGCCAGGCACGGGTCCACCTTCAGTCTCAACAGAGCCCCATCAGCCCCCCCGACAGTCATTTTACCAAAAGCATTCTTAATGTCCACCGTAACCATCAACATGTTCTTCGTTTGAACTCAAACCCGATCGCGTTCACATACATGACGGAGCCCCGCAATGACCTACCCTCCTGAAAACCATGAGTTAACGCCAGCAGTGGGTGCGACCAAATCCAAATGTTCACCAAGACGGACCATCCGGCAGCCCACATACCACTTAGAAACGAGTAAGTTCACAGCAAGTGTCCGCGTCCCAGAAAACTCAACAATACGTCCTGGTTTGGGAACAAGCGTGGCAAGAATCGGCTTCCAATATGCAGGTGGCTCCTATCTCCGTTCCTACAAATTCTGAAAACAACGAGTAACAACAATCACTTCCTCCCAGCTCAGCTGTTTCAAAAGCGAGGCAAAAATAGCGCCCGCACCAACCGCACGGCAAACCGCAAGACGAGCACGGGCCTTGCACACTGCATTCATATGAATTGGGTTCGGCGGGTCATGAACACGAGCGCGGTCTTCCGCCCGCTTCGGGAGTCGAGCCAGACAAGCAACATTACTGTCACCCATCCCAGGATCACAGTACTTGACTGAAACATGTTTCGAAAGGCCTTGGACCCACTTTTCATTATCTGCGCCAGCAACCCGTCAATCCGCATAGAGCTCATCACAGTACGACGTGGAACCCCATCACGAAAGGAATGCCGAGGAGCACGTACGACGAAGAAACTCTCCCCGAACATTATTCCATCTCCTCCTACAGTTCCAGAAGGCGTGATCGTCGACTTGTCCTCTCTTCCATCGCTTGTGCACTCGATAGTGGTAGTCCCTAACCGCCCCCCCCCCTGCTTCGTCACCTCCAGGCTGGCTTTAGCCAACACGTACTCATACGAACTCGGGTCCGCCGTCGCACCCTCCTTCAAGCGAGACCCCAGGTCCTCCAGGGACATCGCCACCCACCTAGTACGGTATACAAAACGCCCCTCCTCCACCACGTTCACCTTCCTCTTCCTCCATCTCTTCGCGTTCACCTGTGACCACTCGTCCACATCAATCAGTTTCATCGCCAGAACTCTCCTCCACTGGACTTCCTCACCTGGAACAGGTCGCGACTTCGCCAGACAGCTAGAAACACGCGTCTTTCAATCCTTGCGAGGGGGGGCCCTAGGAAGTCCAAACGCCCGCAGGTTGTGATCACCCCAACGCTGTGAATCCTCAACATCAGCACCACGCAGCCAAGACGTCTGCACATCGGCGGCCAGGGGGCCCCAACCGCCAGGGATGGCGACATAATCCAGCACAAACTCCACATCACCTTGGAGCTGCAACGTCGCGGTACAAGGGCCCATCGCGTTTACGAGCACCAGTTTCAGTTTCGCCATACACGCACAGAAGGCGCGGCTGCAACACCCACGCATGTCCATACGTGCGTTTCGAAAGCTCCCACAGGATTTGAATCTCCGGACCACTAACCCACATGGAATCCATCATACCCCTAAGCATAACCTCAAAATCCGCGCCCATGCACACAACAATGTCCCCAATGTGGCACTTGCCCTGGAGGCGCGAGATTTGCGTGGTCAGCCTCGCGAGCGCTCTGATACAGCTCAAACAAAAGTGCAGAATGTTCTGTCGCCTTCCAAAGAAAACAGCACATGGGAGGCAGAGGCCGGCATACAATAATGAGCCACACTGTGAACAACGAAATGAACACACAACAAACCGACGTTCAGAAACATGGTCCAGGAGACATGCTTGCAGACCTGTTGCCAAGCAGACCTCTTACCTTCAACAGTAGCACGCCTGCCCTTCCGTCGCAACATGCGCTCCTCGAGGAGCCGAAACTCATACCCCACATCATGAGTCAAGTCAGCCGGCATACACTGGCACTCCAGAAGGCCTGCAACGAGACAATATATATCAAGAAGAATAGGAGAAAGACTTTAAATTGCTTGCCGATCTGTCGGCCATCCCAGCACCCAGCTCGAAATCGCACTTGATGGGGTCAAAATGATGACTGGTTTTGACCTGTCAGCCCATTCGCCACCTAGATTGTCGGATAAAATTTCTTAAGCCCGGCAACGATCAGTTTCCAAAAGCCCACGCCCAACTCACATGAGGTGAACCATTGGCAGTTAACGAGGAATCACCACAAACTCTACCGCCAAACCACGAGGGAACATTCCAGACCGCTCCTCTCTCACGCAATTGCGTGAGCAGCCTTTCTAGCTTCGCCGTTTGCTCCAGCGAGAGATGCTACAGCACGTTATTCACGGACCCCTGTTTCCTTGCTCTCACACCTCCATCGAGCATTTGATGCACGGGTAACCCTTATAGGGGCGCCTTGGGAAGACCCGAGCGGGAACTTGCAAGGTGAGCATAGCATGGTCACTCCAGAATGCCGGCCTAGATCCACCACGCGAGACCGAGGGTTCCAACCAAGACGTAACCACCTCAGGACACCCCCAAGAGATAGGCGTAGCAAAATAATCATAAACATGCTCAAACCGCTGACACTCATCCAAATTCTTGCAATGATTCCATTTCGACGATTTCCAAGTCGGGCTCCCCCTGGAACCGAAGGTGTTAGATAGCTGCAATCCAAGAGCCCCAATAGTGCACGTGAGCGCCTCCGAGCACTCTCTGTTCAAAAGTCCCGCGGGCTTCCTAGTTCCGCGACCCCTCGATGGGGGAACAGGAGAACCTACCGAGGCACCAGCGACCTCGCGACCCCCATGACTAACATGAGCGCGGGCCTCAACCTGAGCATCGACGCCAACGAGAGCCTCTTCACAATGAAACCGACGTCTAAAAGACTGAACATTGAGCGCTATATCCCGCAATACTCCGTGAAACATACAGAGAGTGGCCCTAAAACACTCTTTCGTTTTCCCACACGTGCACTTGTGAGGTAGATGAAGGAAAAACAGGAAAACCATCACCAGCACACACTGCAACCTCTCACAGCACGTGCCCATGGCCATCTGAGAAGAACGGCAGAGCGGATACAATTAGAGTGCCAGACAGCCCATCCAGCGTCCTCGATGGCCTGAGTCGGGATGTGATGGCTGTCTTGGAGTAACAAAACAGAAATTGCAACGTTCGCAGCCAAGTACTCGCAAACCTCGTGGCTCTGGGCACCCCCAAGAAAATGGGCATTCCAGCTAGAAACACCTGTACGTAGCCCGCGCCACGTGCCTGGGGACCCCTAGTCAGCCACATCATTCCTAAACTCCTGAACCACGATTGGGGGTCGAACTGCAGGATCGTAGATTCATCCAACTTCCATTGAGATGTGCGGTTCAAAAGAGAGGGCGCGATGCACTCTGCGTCGGATGTAGCCTGCTCACTCGGCTTGCATCACACATGCGTCGATGGAGGCCCGTCCCGTTCGATTGTGGAAGACAAGGATGCGCGGCGCTTGTATCGATGGAAGAATGCCTTGAACTTGCCAGCACTGCCGATGTAGGGCTGCTGCCATGGAGAGGCCCCAACGTAATCCACCATGCGTGACTCACATACATGTGCAAAGTCGTTGGCATCCTGAGGGTCCTCAAAGACAGCCCGATTATGGAAGCTCTCTAACAACGACTTCCGATGCTCCCAAAGGGTGTTTTAAGCCACGATCGTTTTGACATACATTCGCAGCTGGTGGCGTCACATCGGTTTTCGCATGTTCTCATCATTCGCACGAGTCGTGTCCACATCATCAACACATCCAGCACGCTTGAACAAGGTCACCATCATTCTCCGCGCCGCCGCCGTCGGAAGGAGCGCCATACTACGAGCACCGAGATCATCCTGAGCCCCCCGGGCCCACCCCCGCACGATGATCATGCACGGGTGGAAGGTGGGTCTAGCTCCTCTGACTCCGTTTTCACCCCCCCGGTTCCCCTGGAACGCAAAATTGGCGTTCCCCGATCCCGAGGCAGTCGTGGAAGCCGAATCGACCTGTCGCTGTTGAAGTGCACATATATATCCCGCCGGACCCACAATTGAATAGCTTTATGTGTGTGTTTTGTATGTATGTTGTATGTATGTAGTATGTATGTATGTGATGTACGTATGTATGTATGCTTGTATGCACTATGTATGAATGTGATGTACGTAGTTACGTATGTGTATGTATCGTATGTATGTGTGGTATGTGCGTGTATGTTGTATGTGTGTGGACGTACGTGCTACTACTATAAGTACTTCTACTACGTACTCCTACTCGTATTACTACTACTACTACTACTACTACTACTACTACTACTACGTACTACTACTGGTACTCCTACTACGTACTCTGGCTACGACTACTACTATTACTACTACTACTACTACTACTACTACTACTACTACTACTACTACTACTACGTACTACTACGTACTACTACGTACTACTACGTACTACTACGTACGACTAGGTACTACTACGTACTACTACGTACTACTGCGTACTACTGCGTACCGCTACGTACTAGCACGCACTACTACGTACTACTACGTACTACTAGTACTGCTACAAACTAGAATTTCCTGAACGACTACTCGTACTACTCGTACTACGACGACGTACTCTGAGTACGTACGACTATTACCACTACTACTGCTATCTCTGCTGCGGGACGCACGTGCGCACCAGTTTTCCCATTGCTCAAACCCATTTGAGCAGGTGCTGGCGAACGTAGCGGCCTACGGTGTCACGGATCTGACTCCCAGGCACCTGGCGGTGGAACCTCGGCACGAACTGCCAGATGTTCTCTAGCATCACAGGGTTGCAACTATTGCCTTTGCCCGCGATCTGATAGCCAGGGATTGCCTTTTCCAGCATCTTCCACCAGCCGTCGATCGCCCCCGCGTGCGCCGCCAGGGCAGGCTTGGGCCCTTGGCGCACGAACTTAACCCAGGAGCCCTTCCCGCGCGCCACGCGCCAGTGGTTCAGGCCAAGGGAGGACGCCACAGCAGGACACAACCATGCCCCGTCCGAGACCAGGCAAGACTTCTTTGGATCTCTGTCTATGCACTTGAGACCTTGGCATGCCCTGACTCGCTTCTCACTTTCCACAGGAGCGACTGCGGAACGCTTCGTGATCGAGACAGGCATCTGGCACAAGTGCACTAGGAGCGGGTTGCCCCCCCGCGGCCGCTGCGCCACCCCGAAGAACTGCAGGTGGCGCCGCCGGTTCCCAACGTTCCAGCCGCCGACGCCTGTGGCGTCGAGCTCCTCGTGGCGCTCAACAAGGCGATGTCCCCCCCCTTCTCCCTCCCCCCCCTCCTCCTCCGCTTCCGCCCCCTCTTCCTCCTCCTCCTCGCCCTCCCCCCCCTCCTCCTCCTCCCCCTCCTCCTCCTCCCCCTCCTCCTCCTCCCCCCCCCCCTCCCCCTCCTCCTCCCTGAGGCAACATCGCCGCGCCGAGCTCCAGAACGCCCGTCAGCTTGTCGTGCTGTTCCTGTTCGTGCTGAGCGCAGCTCGCCTCGCAGCGCCTGATCTCTGGCAATACCTTGCGCAGGATGCCCTTCCCTGAGTGCCACTTCAGGCCCAAGTGTTTACCTACCATGCTGATGGTCGGCGCCTTGCCCACCGCCTCAGCATTCAGGCTGTAGAAAGCGTTCAGCACGGCGAGGACGTGCTGGCAACTGACCTCGCGCATCCCATGCGTCTTTGCTGAGTAGACGCAAGAGCTTGGTAGCGAGCTTCGGGCAGGTGGACGCTTTGTCCCCCTTGCCGCCGCACACTGAACAGGTCTTAGTCCCCTTCGTCGCGGCGAAGCCTTTTGCGAGGTGGTCCGTCTTCTTCGCAAGGCGGCTCCGGCTCTGGTTCTTCGCCGCCCCCTTGGCCCGCGCCGCCCCCATGGCCCGCGCCGTCCTCCCCCTCTTCTTCCTCCTCGTCCTCCTCCAGGAAGGACGCGACCTCGCTTTCCGATGGGTCCGCCTCGGTGGCGTCAGAGAGCCAGTCGCACACGGGGCCCTCCTCCTCAAACGGCACCTCTGGCTGCTCGACCCGCGACAAGGGAAGGCCCCCCCACCGGCACGGGAGGCAAACGACCACACTCGAGACTCGGATCAGCGCAGGGAAAGCGCGCCACCCGCAGGGCGTGCGACAGTAGTCGCAGCGGGGCACCCCTAGGGCCTCGGACCACAACGGCTGCGGAGGGGGGGGGCGAGAAGGGAGGGGGAAGGGGGGGTGGGAGAGGAAAAAGAATCCTGAAGGTCCCTGAGGTCCTGAGGTCCTGAAGTCCTGAAGTGCCCCTGAAGTGCCCCTGGGGTCCTGAGGTCCTGACGTCCTGAGGTCCTCACCCGCCTCGAAGCCAGGCGCCGCAGAGGCAAACTCAGAACACACCGCGACGGCGCGCCCCCCACTGCCCCCGGCACCGCGGAACTCCCTGCTCGGGCCCCTGGGCCGCCAGAGAACGGCCCAGAGTGACAAACACCTGCGCCCGGGTCACCTGCGGCTGCTTTCGCGCCCGCGCGAGGCCGCCCACGAGAAGGGCGCCTCTCCGACCCAAGCCGCGATGCGCGAAGCGCGATCATCTTCACGCCCCCGGGGCGGCCTCGGGCCCCTGGGCTGAAGCCGAAAGGCCCGCGAAGAGAGTGCGGCACTGGACTTTCAAAGGTCCCTCTCCGCCTGGCCCACGCTTCCGGCCCTGATCGCCCCCTTAGCTGCCCTCTCCCTCCATGTCCCTCCCTGATCCCGTCCGCTCCCTGACTGCCCTCCAGGCCCACAAGAAAACAGCGCATTTCTCTGTTCAATTGTGGGTCCGGCGGCATATATATATATATATATATATATATGTAAATGCTTCTGCTGGCTAGCTACCGCCGGCTGAAGGGCGGTCAACGTTTAACCATGCACCCGAATATGATTCTTCAAAGGCCCCACCTGCATAGCAATCCAACTGTTGAGCTGGCTCGTCTGTTGTGAGAATTTGGCGTCGAGAAGCTGCGAGAGACGTGCCAACGTGGGATCCGCCGACAGATGCTGCTCAAGTGCTTGCTGTTGCTGGACAGCTGCTGCTTGCTGCTGCTGAGCTGCTGCCGTGGCCTCCTCACCCAGCCTCCTCTGTTCAGTCGCCTGTTACATGGCGTGCAACTCCCTTGCTACATCCATAACATGCTGCGCCTGTGTCGCACTGGTGAAACCACCACTGCCAGCACCGAGGCCAGCGAGCACCCTGTTATCGATGGGTTGTCCCGCAGCCATGTCATCGCCTTCACTATCCATCCGGAGAATCCAAGACTGTGATATGACCGGAAGCAAAACCGGAAACCGCTATACACTGTAATTGACACCTGAGAAGTCAATAGCAGCAAGCAAACGAGACAAGACAGCAAGGACAGTCAAATCTAGACTCTCCCAACAATGGGACAATGGCAGCTGGCGACACTGGCTGCGAAAGTGGCGACACTGGCTGCGCCAGGCGCCGAGCCCCGATCGAAGTGCACAGTCATGGAAGCGCGGGCGGGGCCAGCAGCACTGACCGCACGATGCGGCTCGAGCACGAGTGGGCCCCAGCGGCGAGGCAGAGACTGCGGGGAGGAGTCCCCGCAACCTTGGTTTTGCTTTGCTCGGAGCCCACGAGCCACGAGAACGCGACTCGCTCAGGTGCAGGTCCACAAGCCACACAGCAACAGAAGCTGCACGCCTAGGGCACGGCGCTATAACTGCTTCCCGCGAGTTGCAGGAGGCGCTTCAGTCCAAACACAAGGCGTTGACTGGCCACGAGCTCAGCCTGACATACAGTGCAGGAGGGCGCGAGGGCGACAGCCTCACTGGCTATATCATATATCCACGTGGCCTGTGAATGCGTCGGGGAGGTGTGGGGGAGCACAAGTATATCAAAAACCCAGCCAATGCCCACTCCGCTCTGGGATCTGCCACCGTCGAAGTGGCCACAAATCCCGCGTATATTGGCACGTCTGATGAAAGGTGCACGAGGATCGTAGGTGCTGTGAGCACGGCCCGAACGGGCCAACCAGGTTTGTTCGCCCGCCCTCTGGTTGCCTTCTCGAAAAGTTGATGTCCAAGGGTCCGCACCCCAGGCAGGAGGGCGAATCCCAAACCGGCACTCACAACTCAAACGAAACAATAGTTCCTGAAACTTCGCCATCACACCGCAGTATATCTCAGTAGTGCACACATACTGCCCGAGAAGCCAGGTAATGACAACCTGCGAGCCCCCGTTGAGCTCGATCGGAAACCCCTTATCAATTTGGTTTCAATGGTCAGCATGCTCCTGATGCCAAGCAAAGTGTCGAACCTCCTTATCCGCCTTCCTAGCCTTCGCATCCTCGGTAAGCTCCTCCTCCCCCTCCTCCTCCTCATAAGCTTAAGTTTCCAGAGACCAGGTTCAGGCAACACACAATACTCCAGGATATGAGCAAGAGACCAAGGCGCAAGCAAAGTACGGATAAACACCCTCCAACCCTCCTGGGTCCACGGCAAGTTCAGATACCAGTAAGACCAACCAACACACTGAAAGGGTCCCCCCAAAGATCGATGCCCAAGAGGAGGTCCGCGCCGTCGACATATGGCGAACGCCTTCGCGTCTTTCGTCGAGAGTGTCCTGGCGTAGTCATCTCGCTCCTGAGTCCACGGTGGCGCCCCGTGTATCATACACATGCGTGCCTGTACAAACGCAGACCCAGCACTCACCCCAGCCATATCCTGGCGCACGCGACGCCGCTTGCACGAGTCATTAGAATACGCATCATCACACACCACATCAGGAGGGCGCGAGATCGAAGCAGAGCGAACAGAGGCGGGGGTCGCCTGCGACACGCTGCCGTCCAAGCGCCTCCGCTTGGCCTCACGTTGAGCTTGCTGCATCAAATTACGTCTATTCAAGAGACGAGACACCTGCCCCTCACCATTCTCAACAATAGAAGTCTGCGAATCACCAGTCACAACAAGCGTATCCTCTACATAGTCCGACACCGTGGGTTGGGACCCCAACAATTGCACCGCGGGATCACCACATGTGAAGGATTGCATCGTGGCCGCAACGTCCCCCGCCCACATCCACTGCCTGTATAGAAAGAGCTGCACCAGAGAGGGTAGGCCGGCCGCCTTAAGTGCACCCCGAGCACGGTGAGAAAGGCTTCTGTGGAATTGGTGCCAGCTCTCCTGGTCCCGCTTACGCCTCCAGAGAAGATTCCGCGGGAGACTGCCCTCCGCGCGGAGCAGCTTGTCAATCGCCACCTCGACTGCCGTGAAACCTTCAACTCCGAATAAAAGACGGGACCTCACACGTGAACCGTAACGTCGGAGCCTCTTGATAATGGCGCTGGGTTGGCACTTGTAATAGCGGGCCTCGCTCCAGAAAGCTCTCCTCGCCTTCGAGACCCGGAACTCAACACCATAATGTGTCACCATTGAATTCTCAATAAACGCACCCAGGATCTCCAGAGAGCTGGTCAGCGGGATCTCGAGAGTGACCTCGCGGCGCTCATGGGACACCCCCCCCCCCCCCATCCACCGAGAAGGAGACACACAGGGGCTCATCAGGGTAAGTGAGATCCCCATACTTAAATGCACTGCAAGCTGCTAGGCTTCCAAGATTTGTTCCCAACCAACCTGTGTTGTTTGGTCCTCGCTTTGAAGAGACGGCCCCCGCGTTCCTCCTCCTCCTCCCCCTCTCCTCTCCTCCTCCCCCTCCTCCCTCCTCCCCCCTCCCCCCCCTCTTCCCTGAGTTTCGACCACCCAGTGCAACGCTTCGTAGCCCCATAGGAAGCTCCACCGAAGGCCCCAGCGCCACCGTCCACGCACGCGCCCCCCCCCCCCCCCACCACACACACACCACACCACGCACCACCACCACCACCACCACCACCACCACCACCACCACCACCGCCACCCCACCCCACCCCACCCCACCCACTCAGCACAGCGCTTCGTGGCCCCATAGGGAGCTCCATCGGAGGCACATGCGTCCCCACCACTCAGCACAACGCTTCGTGGCCCCATAGGAGTTCCACCGAAGGCCCCAGTGCCACCGCCCACATGCGCCCCACACACACACACACACACACACACACACACAACACAACACTCACACACCACACACCACACACCACACACACACACCACACACACACACACACACCTCCCACCCCCCCCACCCCACCGAAAATGCCCACCACCACAACCACCCACCCACAACCACCCAGTACAAGCGCTTCGTGGCCCATGGGGACTTCCACGAAGGCCAAGCGCCACCCCGTCCACACGCGCCTCCCACAACACACACACACACCCACAACACAACACACACACACACACACACCAAAAGAACACACACACGCAACACACACACACTAACAAACTCAACACACACACACACCCACAACACACACACGACACACACACACACACACACACAACACACACACAGCGCAGCGTTTTGTGGCACCATAGGGAAAGCTCCACCGAAGGCCCCAGGCGCCACGCCCGACATGCCCCCACCCCCCCCCCCCACCCACCCACCCCCCACCCACCCACCCCCACCCACCCCCCACACCCCGCGCGTGGGTCACTTTACAACCAGAAGCGCACTTTACAACCAGATGGGTCACTTTACAACCAGCTTATAAAATCCAAGAAGGGCACTTTACAACCAGGAAGGGCACTTTACAACCAGGCAAGTAAAAACACATATTGAATGCACGCGTGCCTTTCCCTGAAATCTCCGTGGGCAAGCGCGAGGGTGGCTTTGGGCTCTTTGAGGCATGTTGGTTGTAAAGTTGCCCATCGCGCACGAAGAAGCACTGCGCACGAGTTGGCGATGCGACGACCTGGTGCGCCATGGCATGTCGCGTGCTGGTGGGCGGATTCGAGTTTTGACCTGCTCTCTAAGATCTGTCGGTCAGTTCTGCCATTGCTTGCTCTGTTTTTTTTCTGACGGGCGAAGGCTAGTCGCGCAGGACATACGAATAGACCATGATCCCGTCCAAGACTGGAACTGCATGGCAGTGGAAAGCTGTAGTGGGATATGTGGTGGAAGCGGGGGCTACAATGGGAACTGCATGGTGTTGGGAAGCTGCGGTGGCAACTGTGGTGGTCGCCAGGCAACGGTGGAACTGTGGTGGTAGCTGGGCTGCAATGGGATTTGCGGTAGTAGCGGGGGGTCAGTCGGAATTGTGGAGGTAGCGGGGCTGCAGCGGTAAGTGTGGTGGTAGCAGGCACAAAGGTGGCGGTGATGCGCTGTCGCGGTGGCTCAAGCTGCTGCGCTGGCAAGGTGGCTGAGGCTGCTGCCCGAGCACGATACCTGCGTTGCTGCGCTGGCACCGTGGCTGACGCTGGAAGAAACGATCTTCGAAATAGTTGCATTTATTCGGGACGTTGAACCTCGATC
>CAUYUJ010018969.1:0-46620 GCA_963575745.1 Prorocentrum cordatum | reverse complement strand
ACCGTCCACATGGCCCCAATGCCACCGTCCACATGCGCCCCCCCCCCCACTCAGCACAGCGCTTCGTGGCCCCATAGGGAGCTCCACCGAAGACCCCAGTGCCACCGTCCGCACGCGTCCCGCACACCCAATGCGGCATTTTCACAGACCCAGTGTAGCGTTTCGTGGCCCCACAGGGAGCTCCACCGAAGGCCCCAGTGGGACCGTCCGCAAGCGTCCCGAAACACCGATATTGGCATTTTCACCCACCCAGTCCAAAAATTCGTGGCCCCGTAGGGAACTCCACCGAGGGCCCCAATGCCACCGTCCGCATGCGTCCCGAAAACCCGACGTGGAGTTTTTACCGACCCAATACAACGTTTCGTGGCCCCTTAGTGCGAAGCCCCCAGTGGGACCGTCCGCATGCGTCCCGGAAGCGCAATTGGCATTTTCACCCACCCAATACAATGCTTCGTGGCCCCATAGGGATTGTCACCGAAGCCTCAGTGGGACCGTCCGCATGCGTCCCGGAAGCCCAATTTGGCATTTTCACTTACCCAATACAGCGCTTCGTGGCCCCATAGGGAGCTCCACCGAAGCCCCCAGCGGGACCGTCCGCATGCGCCCTGGAAATTTTACTTGACACACCACTCACCAAGAATAGCGTTCCCCCCGACCCAGCGCAGCGCTTCGCGGCCCCATAAGGAGTTTCACCGAAGAAGATTTTCACAAGTGCGGTACCCACAACTGCATATGGTTGAGTCCTTCGCCAGGATAACTTTTCCTGAGGAGAGGGCAGCACTCATATCCAAGATCATCGTCCGCAGCTCGCTCGAATGTTTCGAGAGCAGCAGCACCGTATCAGCCCAGAAAGCATGTGTCACCGCTCGCCCCCCAGCTTGCGGCGTCACACGCACTCCATAACCACGGTGCTCCCAAGACATCACCACCTCTGAAAATTATCCTGGCGACGGACCCAACCATATGCAGTTGCGGGTACCGCATTGTGAATATTTTCTTCGGTGGAGCTCCCTATGGGGCCGCGAAGCGCTGCACTGGGTGGGGGGGAAGGCACGCGGGCGGTAGAACTGGGGCCGTCGGGCGAACTCCCTATGGGGCCACGAAACGCCGTACTGGGTGGATTGAAATTGCCAAATTTGGTGTGTGGGACGCATGCGGGCGGTCCCACTGGCGGTTTCGGTGGAGCCCCCTATGGGGCCACGGACCGTTGTACTGGGTGGGTGAAAATGCCAAATTAGGATTCCGAGACGCACGCGGACGGCCCCACGAGGGGCTTCGGTGGAGCTCTCTACGGGGTCACGAAACGCCGTAGTGGGTGATGTGAAAATACCAAAATTGTGTTTCAGGGACGCGTGCGGACGGTGCCACTGGGGGCTTTGGTGGGGCTCTCTATGGGGCCACCAAACGCCGTACTGGGTGGGGCGAGAATGCCAAATTAGAATTCCGGGGCGCATGCGGACAGCCCCAAGGGCTCCGGCGGGGCTCTCTATGGGGCCGCGAAGCGCTGTGCAGGGAAAGGGGGGGGGCATGCAACAATAGCCACGGGACCTTCGGCGGGGCTCCCTGCGGGGCCACGGAACGCTGTACTGGGCGCGAGGGACGCATGCGGAGGGTAGCGCTGGGACCTTCGGTGGGGCTCCCTATGTGGCCACGAATCGCTGCACTGGGTGGTGGGGGGGCGCATGCGGACGGTAGCACTGGGACCTTCGGTGGGGCCCCCTATGGGGCCACGAAACGCTGTGCTGGGTGGGGGGGGCGCATGCGGACGGTAGCACTGGGACCTTCGGTGGGGCCCCCTATGGGGCCACGAAACGCTGCACTGGGTTGGGGGGGCGCACGCAAACGGTAGCACTGGGACCTTCGGTGGGGCTCCCTATGCGGCCACGAAACGCTGTACTGGGCGGGGGAGCGCATGCAGACGGTGGCACTGGGACCTTCGGTGGTGCTCCCTATGGGGCCACGAAACGCTGTACTGGGGTGGGGGGGGGCGCATGCGGACGGTAGCACTGGGACCTTCGGTGGGGACCCCTCATGGGGCCACGAAACGCTGCACTGGGTGGGAGGGGCGCATGCGGACGGTAGCACTGGGACCTTCGGTGGGGTTCCCTGTGGGGCCACGCAACGCTGCCCTGGGTGGGGGGGGCGCATGCGGAGGGTGGCACTGGGACATTCGGTGGGGCTCCCTATGGGGCCACGAAACGCTGCACTGGGTGAGGGTGGGCGCATGCGGACGGTAGCACTGGGACCTTCGGTGGAGCTCCCTATGGGGCCACGAAGCGCTGTACTGGGCGGGGGGGCGCATGCGGACGGTAGCACTGTGACCTTCGGTGGGGCTCCCCATGGGGCCACGAAACGCGCGAGGGCATGCTGAAACGGGTGATGCTGATGATGATGATGATGATGATGGTGATGGAGGAGGGAGAAGGGGGAGGAGGAGAGGAGAGGAGAAGAGAGGAGAGGAGAGGAGAGGAGAGGAGAGGAGAGGAGAGGAGAGGAGAGGAGAGGAGAGGAGATGAGAGGAGGAGAACGCGGGGCGACGTCTCTTCAAAACGATGACCCAACACCACAGGATGGCTGGGGAAAAAAACATATGCTTTCTTAAAGCCAAAACAAAGGAGCCTCCACACTGCCCGTACGTATGCAAGAATCCCAGGCTATGTCCGTCACATCAACCTGCCGGAAAGAGACGTCAGCACGGTTGTCTTGAAGTCCCTGCACAAGGGCGTAGGCCAACAGTCGATCAAAATTTAGCTGTTCTAAACACTGCGCCACGTCTGCACCCTGAACATTGTCGAAAGCTCTGTACACATCGAATGATGCAGCGTGGACCACCTGGTCTTTGCCCCATAATTTGCATGCTGCGCACTACATTTAAAACCACCCGAGATCTCATGCGCCCGCCTTCCAGCAACAAACCCACAGAGCATAACATTCGCAGGAATACTCCGTCCGAGGTGGTCAACGGCCAGCAAGGTGAGACCAGAAAGATACAATTTGGATAGGCAAGAGAGGAGAATAAGTGCACGTGTATCAGGAAACTCAGCGGTCTTTGGGCTCTTCGGCATCAACTGGATACAGACTTGCCTCCATTCAGCAGGCGCACGGTACTCACGTTTGAAAAAAGCACGGAAACACATCAGTATCACAAAGCAACCAGTCCACGGGATCAACTTGAGCATGGACACGCTCACATTATCCTTCCCCACCGCCACCCCAAGCCTTAGACGAGAACGTGCACGCATGAGCAGGGCAATCGGAATTGGCTGGTACTCCGTCGCCCCATCCTCAAGCAACCCCCCCTCATCTCATCAAGCTTGACGTTCGCACGATCACGCCCCACCTCGGATGTGCAACAACTGAGACCGTGATCACGCAAGGCCTGCCCCCCACTTTCCTATCTCCCAAGTCTCCTCCCCCTGGATCAGAAGCGTCTTCAAATACGTGCGACGCTGAAGGCCGGGACGGAAATCATACTCAAGAACTTTACGTATGTGGATCCTCCTCTCCTTCCTGTAGCGCCTCCTCGCCTCCTTGAACCCCTCCATACTGCAGTCCCCGGCAATCCACCCCCTCCTCATTTCAATCGCACGGTCACGAACCTCCACACACGTCTCCGAGGTACGAGGAATCAGATCATTCTTTGCAGGCACAGCCCCAATGGCCTCACAAGGCTCTCTGATGCGAGCTGCCAGCGCACCCACATGCGGCGCCAAATGGCGACTGTCGGAGCACTGAATATCCGATCTGGCACCGGTGATAAGTGAGGCGTCCAAACCATGCCTCAGCAACGCAATCTTGTTCTCCTCACACCTCCATCCAGCATTTTACGCACGGGTAACCTTTAGGGGGCGCTTTGGGAGGACCCGAGCGGGAACTTGCAAGGTGAGCATAGCATGGTCACTCCAGAACGTCGGCCTCGATCCACCACGTGAGACCGAGGGTTCCAACCAAGACGTAACCACCTCAGGACACCCCCAAGAGAAAGGCGTAGCAAAATAATCATGAACATGCTCGAACCGTCGACCCTCAGCCAAGCGCTTGCAATGATACCGTTTCGACGATCTCCAGCCTGGGCTCCTCCTGGAACCAGAGGTGTTAGATAGCTGTAATCCAAGAGCCCCAATAGCGTACGTGAGCGCCTCCGGGAACTCATTTGTGAAAAATTCCATGGGCCTCCAAGTTCCGCGACCCCCCGATGGGGAAACAGGAGAACCTACCGAGGCACAAATAACCTCACGACCCTCATGACTAACATGAGCGTGGGCCTCAACCTGAGCATCGAGGCCGATGAGAGCCCCCTCACAGTGAAACCGACGTCTAAAAGACTGGACATGGAGCGCCATATCCCGCCGTACCCCGTGATACATAGATAGAGTGGCCCTAAAGCACCCTTTCGTTTTCCCGCAGGTGCACTTGCGAGGTAGATGAAGAGGAAAAAAGTCATACCACCAGCACATATTGCGACACATCGGTCACCTTGACAGCAACCTCTCACAGCACGTGCCCACGGCACTCTGAGAAAAACGGCAGAGCGGAGACACGTGGAGTGCCAGACAGCCCAACCAGCGTCCTCGATGGCCTGAGTCGGGATGTTCTGGCTCTCTTGGAGTAATAAAACAGAAGTTGCAACATTCAAATTCAAGTACTCAAAAACCTCGTGGCTCTGGGTATTCCCAAGCAGATGGGCATTCCAGCTAGACACACCTGGATGAAGCCCACGCCACGTGCCTGGGGATCCCATATTCAGTTAGATCCTTCTTAAACTCCTGAATCACGAACTGGGGGTCGAACTTCAAGATCGTCGATTCATCTAACTTCAATTGGGGTGCGCGGTTCAAAACAAAGGACGCGATGCACTCCCCCTCGGATCTAGCCTGCTCGCTCGAATAGCACCACTCATACGTCGATGGAGTTCCAGACCGGTTTTTTGATAAACAAGGATGCATGACGGTTGTATATATGGAATAATGCCTTGATGTTTGCCAGCACTGCTGATGCAGGGCTGCTGCCATGGAGATGCCTCAACGTTACCAGCAATGCGTGCCTCACCTACATACGCAAAGTCGTTGGCATCCTGAGGGTCCTCGAAGACAGCCCGATTCTGGAAACTCTCTAAAAACGACGCCCGATGCTTCCAAAGGGTGTCTTTAGCCACGGTCGTTTTCACATAAATTCGAAGCTGGTAGCATCCCATGGGGTTCCGCATGTTCTCATCATTCGTACGAGTCGCGCCCACATCATCAATACATCCAGCACGCTCGAACAAGGTCGCCATCATTATCTGCACCGCCGCTGTCGGAAGGAGCGTCTTACTACGAGCGTCAAGATCATCCTGAGCCCCCCGAGCCCACCCCCGCACGATAATCATGCACGGGTGGAAGGTGGGTCTAGTTCCTCTCACTCCGTATTCACCCGCACGATTTCCCTGGAACGCAAAATTGGCTTTGACCGATCCCGAGGCCGTCGGGAAAGCCGAATTGACCTGTCGCTGTTTGAAGAGCATAGATTTGATTATGCTGGCTGGCTGCCGCCGACTGAAGGTCGGTCAACGCTTGATCGTGCTTCTGAATCTGATTCTTCAACGGCTCCACCTGCATGGCAATGGAACTGTTGAGCTGGCTCGTCTGATGTGAGAATTGGGCGCCGGGAAGCTGAGAGAGACCTGCCAACATGGGGTCCACCGTCATATGCTGCTCAAGTGCTTGCTGTTGCAGGACAGCTGCTGCTTGCTGCTGCTCAGCTGCTGCCGTGGACTCCTCATCCAGCCTCCTCTGTTTAGTAGCCTGCTCCTTGACATGTAACTCCCTTGCTGCATCCACAACATGCTGCGCCTGTGTCGCACTGACGAAACCGCCACTGCCAGCACCGAGGCCAGCTAGCACCCTGCCATCGATAGGTGGTCCCGCCGCCATGTCGTCGTCTTCCCTATCCATCCAGAGAATCAAAGACTGCGATCTGACCGCGAGCAAAATCGGATACCGCTATACACTGTAACTGACACCTGAGAAGCCAATAGCAGCAAGCAGACGAGAGAAGACCACAAGGACAGTCAAATCCAGACTCTGACACCAATGGGACAATGGCAGCTGGCGACACTGGCTGCGCCAGCGGCGACACTGGCTGTGCCAGGCGCCGAGCCCCGATCGAAATGCACAGTAATAGGAGCTTTGGGCAACGGCAAGACCGGCCCCGCGGGCGGGGGGCCAGCCGCACTGACCGCACGATGCGGCTCGAGAACGAGTGGACCCAGCGGCGACGCCAAGGCTGCAGGGAGGAGTCCCCGCAACCTTGGTTTTGCTTTGCTCGGAGCCCACGAGCCACGAGAACGTGACTCGCTCAGGTGCAGGTCCACAAGCCACACAGCAACAGAAACTGTACACCTAGGGCAAGGCGCTGAAACCTCTTCCCGCGAGTTGCAGGAGGCGCTTCAGTCCAAACGCAAGGCCACCAATCCCGCGTACATTGGCACCTCTGATGGAAGGTAACGAGGATCGTGGGTGGTGTGCGCGCGGCCCGAACGGGCCAACCAGGTTTGTTCGTCCGCCCTCTGGTTGCCTCCTTCTCGATAAAGTCATCTCCAAGGGTCCGCACCCCAGGAAGGAGGGCGAATCTCAATCTGGAACTCGCAACTCAAGCTAAACAATAATTCCTGAATTGTCACGGGGACCCGTAGAGCTTCATTGCTACATATACGAATAGCATCTCAACGCGGCGATCTCGCATTCAGCGCGCGCGAGGGCGTGCGGTTTCATAGAGATGCGATTAACTTGCCCACAGCTCGAGTCTTAAGAAGCTCTCGTCACGTGTAGAGCATGCCCATTTCACATCGAATGATGTGTTTGACAGCTTGGTAGCTGTTTGCAGAACACAAATAGTTGTCCGGTCGCAGCTATCATAGGAAGGGGATATCAGGCCTCTTGCTCTTTTCACTCCAACGGTTTCCTAGCCCCGTCGCTCGCCTTCAGCTCGAAATAAATGAGGAAAAACCAAGAACGCCTATCCAAATCTTGAAGAGTGCAAATAGTTGTTTGGTCGCAGCTCTGGCGGCAGACCGATCTCAGGCGTCTAGATACTTTAGACTGGTGCTCCTCAGCATGTCCTGTCGATTGGTGTGCATCGGAGTCTCGCAGCTCGCCAACAGCTCGAACTAAGTCGACCAAATCAACATCACCTCTCTGAAGAATGCAAATAGTTTTCTGGTCGAAGCCCTCGTAGCAGCCCGATCTCAGACGTCGAGAGATTTTAGACTAGCGCACCTGATCCTGTTCTGCCGATTGGAGCGCGTCTCAGCTTCGCGGCTCGCCCACAGCTCGATTTAAGTAAACAATCTCTCACAGAAAAGTGCAGAGTGTAAAAAGTTGTTCCATTGCAGCTCTGCTACCAGACCCATCTCAGACCTGTCGATACCGTAGGCCAATGGTCCCGATCATTCCCTGTTGAACGGTGTGCTTCCCCAGTTCCGAGCTAGAGCTCGACTCAAGTAAAGGAAACCAACATCACCCCTCAAAACAATTAAATAATGCAAACAGTTTTTCGGTTGCAGCTCCGGAAGCAGACCGATCCCAGGCGTTTAGATACTCAAGACGAGCGATCCTGATCATTCGATGTTGATGTGGCGTGCCTGTCAGCTCTCTAGCTCATGTACAGGTCGAGTTAAGTTAAGAAGCCGACAGCATTTGTCAAGATGACACTCAACACCCGATCCCGCCTGAGAAATTCTCAATCGAAATATCCACCCATTGTCCTCAAATTAAGAAGGCGAGCGGGAATAATATCAAAGATGGTGAAAAAAACTCCAACGACATGTTGAATCCCGAGAACACGATTTCCAACCGACCCAAAGTATGCAAAACTTCTGTCGGGATTTGTCGAGCCAACTGGAAGCCGGCGGTAACCCGTCAACATTGGCTTTGCTTTGCGCAGAGCCACAGGCCTGAGTCCAGGCCCGCTCGGGACACAGCCACGCGCGAGGAGGGGCAGCGAAGCCAAGGGCTTCCAACACCACCACGACACCCTGAAGCAGGTGCCTTGCAGCAAGAAGCTCGGCTTGAGTCATCGCGGGGTCAGGCGGCAGAGAAAAGGCTTCAGAGGCGGCATCACACCACCAGTAGGAGGCAGGTGGGCTAACAGAAAAACATTGGAAGCGAGGAGGAAGAGAGGGTTGCACAAACAAATCAAGAGCCCACCCTCCGCCACAGCCTTCGGAACTGCGGCCACCGTCAAAGTAACACGGATTCCTCGGATGGTCTCACTTTCCGCAGTATAGATACGCGGGTCCAATGCGCAGTGACTCTGGTCCCCCTGCGGGCCAGCCACGTCTGATTATCAGCTCGTGCGTTACCTTCGCAATAGAACCATTTAACAAGATCACAACCGTGGGATGGGGCTCTCAACTCCACAAGCATGGATATAGACAATTCGCACAATACGTTCTGAATTGCAGCAGTCGTCGTCGCATACACATCCATCGTACACTGAAATACACCGTTGCTCCAGTTGCACAACACCAGTGAGCCCCCGAGGATCTCCAGAGGCATCCCAGGGGCAGCGTGATCCCAAGATGTCTGATCGTGGTCGTTATACTGCAGTCGCGTTGGTCTCCTCTCCTCCTCCGCCTCATTGTTACGCTTCCTGGCCTCCTCCGTCACATCCTCCTTCACCTCACTCCAAGGTCCGTTGGGATCCTCCAAATAAAATACTCCAGGATTATGAACAAGCTCCAAGACACCCAAGACAGTCCTCACACAATACTTCCATGCATACTCATACCACCGAACCACTTCAGACGGCAGGGTCCACGGTCTAAACCCCACTGCCGATCCTCCCTCACGACGCCTCGCGAGAGCTCTGACCTCTCTAGTCGGCAGCGCACGGACGAACGCATCCATCTCATCCTTCCAAGGCGAAGCCGCACGCAACATAGCAAGCCGTGCCTGGGCGTGTGGGTGGTTACACTCGGGTCCCAGATACCTGCGTACACGCTGGCGTTTGTAATCACGATTACGTGGGGTATCCTGCAAGGGTCTATTGGGGTCCTCAGGGGTCGTCGTCGGTTGGACCCGGTGTCGTTTCTGAGCCCGCTCACGCATCTGCCGGATCAGCTGTCGTTTGTTAAGGCCTGAAGACGGTGTCGACTGAGACACACACCCGGGCACGTCCGAATTCGCACACACAGAGACCGTAGCCTGCACCCATTGGGATTCATCCACCTGCGGCTGCGCCGTGGTGGTGGTCGACACGTTCTGAGAAAACCGCTGCGCCGCGGTGCAAACATCTTTGGCCCAGGACCACTGGCGAAACAAATTAGCCTGACGAAGGACCTAACCATGTGCAGTTGCGAGTACCGCATTGTGGGCACCGGTTTCGGTGAAGCTCCTATGGGGCCACGCAACTTGCGAGGGGTGCACCGAAATTGGTGACGCGGACGCATGTGGACACCGCCACTGGGGCCTCGGTGCACCCCCCTATGGGGCCACGAAACGCTGCCCTGGGCGAGGGAGACGCATGCGAACTGCGCCATTGGGACTGGACCTCCTTATGGGGCCACGAAGCGCTGTCATGGGTGGGAGAGACGCATGCGAACTGCGCCTCTGGCGCCTTCGGTGGAGCTCCCTATGGGGCCACGAGACGGTGTCGTGGGCGGGGGAGACGCACGCGAACACCCCCACTCGGGCCTTCGGTGGAGCTCCCAATTTGGCTACGAAACGCTGCCCTCGGTGGGGGAACCGCATGCGCGAACCCCCACTGGGGCCTTCGGTGGAGCTCCCTATGGGGCCACGAAACGCTGCCCTGGGCGGGGGAACCGCATGCGGGCACCCCCACTGGGGCCCTCGGTGGAGCTCCCTATGGGGCGACGAAACGCTGCCCTGGGCGGGTCCCCCACTGGGGCCTTCGGTGGAGCTCCCTATGGGGCCACGAAACGCTGCCCTCGGTGGGAGAACCGCATGCGGGCACCCCCACTGGGGCCTCCGGTGGAGCTCCCTATGGGGCCACGAAACGCTGCCCTGGGTGAGGGAACCGCATGCGGGCACCCCCACTGGAGCCTTCGGTGGAGCTCCCTATGGGGCTACGAAACGCTGCAATTGGTTGGGGAACCGCATGCGGGCAACCCCACTCGGGAAACGCTGCCCTGGGTGGGGGAACCGCATGCGGGCACCCCCACTGGGGCCTTCGGTGGAGCTCCCTATGGGGCAGCGAAACGATGCCCTGGGCGGGGGAACCGCACGCGGGCACCCCCACTGGGGCCTTCGGTGGAGCTCCCTATGGACAGCGAAACGCTGCCCTGGGCGGGGAAACAGCATGCGGGCACCCCCACCGGGGGCTTCGTTGGAGCACCCTATGGAGCCACGAAACGCTGCCCTGGGTGAGGGAACCGCATGCGGGCACCCCCACTGGGGCCTTCGGTGGAGCTCCGCATGGGGCTACGAAACGCTGCCCTGGGTGGTGAACCGCATGCGGGCACCCCCACTGGGGCCTTCGGTGGAGCTCCCTACGAGGCTACGAAACGCTGCCCTGGGTGGGGGACCCGCATGCGGGCACCCCTACTGGGGCCGTCGGTGGAGCTCCCTATGGGGCCACGAAACGCTGCCCTGGGTGGTGGAACCGCATGCGGGCACCCCCACTGGGGCCTTCGGTGGAGCTCCGTATGGGGCTACGAAACGCTGCCCTGGGTAGGAAAACCGCATGCGGGCACCCCCACTGGAGCCTTCGGTGGAGCTCCCTATGGGGCCACGAAACGCTGCCCTGGGTGGAAGAACCACATGCGGGCACCCCCACTGGGGCCTTCGGTGGAGCTCCCTATGGGGCCACGAAACGCTGCCCTGGGCGGGGGAACCGCATGCGGGCACCCCCACTGGGTCCTTCGGTGGAGGGCTACGAAACGCTGCCATGGGTGGGGAACCGCACGCGGGCACCCCCACTGGGGAAACGCTGCCCTGGGTGGGTGAGACGCATGCTGGCACCCACACTGGGGCCTTCGGTGGAGCTCCCTACGGGGCCACGAAACACTGCCCTGGGTGGGGGGACCGCATGCTGGCACCCCCACTGGGGCCTTCGGTGGAGCCCCCTATAGGAGCTACGAAACGCTGCCCTGGGTGGGGGAACCGCATGCGGGCACCCCCACTGGGGCCTTCGGTGGAGCCCCCTATAGGGGCTACGAAACGCTGCCCTGGGTGGGGGAACCGCATGCGGGCACCCCCACTGGGGCCTTCGGTGGAGCCCCCTATGGGGCCACGAAGCGCTGCCCTGAGTGGGGGGACCGCATGCGGGCACCCCCACTGGGGCCTTCGGTGGAGCTCCCTATGGGGCTACGAGACGCTACCCTGGGCGACTGAAACGCAAGGAAGGAGGGGGAGGAGGGAGGAGCGGGAGGAGGAGGGGTGGGAGGGAGGAGGGGGAGGAGGAAGGAAGGAAGGAAGGAGGAGGGACGCGGGGAACCGTCTCTTAAAAACGAAGACCCAACACCACAGGATGGTTTGGAAAATGGTTCGGGCAAGGACGGCATGCCCGCCGCCTTCAGCGCAGCACGCGCCTGACGATACAATCCATGCATGAAGGTGGTCCGGTCCACCTCTGGACCCTTGCGTTGACACATAATATTAGCTAGCAGCCTTCCTTCACATCTGTGCAAGGCCGCCAAGCTACTCTCATCCGCGGTCATACCCTCAACACTGAAGAGGATCTCGCCTCGCACTCCTAAGGTCGCACCGTCGCAAACGTCGGAGTATCGTTTGTCCGACCGGAATTCTCGCTCCCCGCACTCGATCCGATGCTCCACATCAACATGTGTCTCCACCTCACCGTCAATGACAACACCACTTGTAGTAATATGTGAAGCCTGCTGCAGCGAAACAGTTGTAGAGCACACCCCGTCGACCCGTCGGCGCTTCACCTGATCCGATTGTGCATCGAGAGGCACCCTGAACGCCACCTCCAGGGGGGCCGACATCGGCATCTGAAACCCGAAAGACATGTACTGCAACGAGCTCGGCTTCCAAGGATAACCCTTCGAATACAACGCAACAGACATGTCATGAATCATGGCGCGCAACCCGTCAATACAATACTCGCGGGACCGAGGATGACGTTGTCCGCCCGCAACGCGTGGGAGAACGTCCTGTATATACCCCGTATCCGCAGTCAGTGGAACACGGACTCCCTGACGATACCAGGATTGACACAAGTCGCCAAACATAACGATACATTCACACATCCAGCCCAGAGGGGCCTCAACACTGCCAGTACGCACATCTGTCCCGGGGTACATCTCACACCTCAACATCCTGAAACTGGAAGTCCGCATAATAATGCGCCCGCTCCTCCAGCATGGCGCAAGCAAGCTCTGGTGGGAAGTTCAGCCGATCAATGGAATTCGACAGATTGCTCACAGTCATATGATCAGAAGCACGCATCAAGTGAAGCAAAAAAGGTGCAGTGAGACTTACAACACAGTACTATGCGGAGCCACCCTCTTCACATTGGACGCGACCTCGCGGACCTTGCGTTCACCAGGGAATCCGAAGAGCATGCAACCAGAGCGGCAGCTCGATCTCAAGTGCAGGGCCCCGAGGATAGCAAGTACAGACATATACCAGTTAGATCAGCAACTCAACAGACTGAGGGCACGCATCTCTGAGAAGTTGGACGCCCCCTCATGCTTGGGCATGAGGGAGATACAAAAGGAGCGCCACACCTGTGACGGGCAAGACCTGCGCATAAACAGCTGCTGAAACGCACCGAGGACAGTACAGGGGCCGCCCCGCGGCACACAACGCAGCATGGCAACACTGACCCCGTCCTTCCCCACCGCCTTCCCCATTTTCAACCGTGAACGAGCCCCCGGGAGAGCACCCGTGGTGATAGGGCAGACTGGGCACTGTGGGGCACTGTCGAGACGTCCCCTCCTCTCCCCCAACATCGCATTGGTGGCCCCCCTCTCCTCCTCACAACTGTAGTGACGCAGTCCGTGTCCTCGCAGCTCCTCCTCCCACCGTTCCCCGTCACAAGTATACACGCCATCCAAGTGTAACGACGTAATATGTGTCCTGGGTCGGGACCCTGGTCGGAAGTGATGCTCAGTCAAGCGCCTCCTGCGCAACCTCCTCTCCCTCTGCTTCCGTTGGCGGGCAACCTTCATCTCCTCCACCGTGCACCTCCCCTCCTTGAACATTCTCCTCACCACCGCCCACCTCGCACGTGCATGAATGCACTCCTTCCGTACCCGGGGCAGTGCATCCTGGAACCTGGGGGCGTAACCATGTTTCTCAGCCGACTACAAAACAACATCACCGATCTCACCTGGCGCCAAGACCGAGCGCCCCTCACACAGGGCAGCGCCGGGCGCAGAACGGAGCACAGGCAACGCAGCTTCCTCGCAGAGCCAGTGGATGTTGTTGCGAGCACGTTGGCCCCCAACTCTCCGTGGGACCACACCCTGTGGCAACGGCACCGTTACCGCCGCATGGCCACTCCAGAAAGTCTCCACACATCCGCGCCCCTCCCCCCCATCGGACTTCTCGGAGGTGATCCATTGCACCGTCGTAGGCGATGTCCAAAAACGAAGCACACACACACACACACAAACACACACAGTCATAAACATGTTGGTAACGATCGCGTTCAGGGATGAATTTGAGGCCCCTCCAGGCGGGGCCCCTGGGCCCTCGAAAGCGTTTGCCATCTTCAACCCCAAGAGCCCACTCGTCGTCGTCAACGCATCCGAAAAGTATTGACTGAACTCGTGGGCCATCTTCTCAAAACCGCAAGTCGAGCTACGTGGGGCCTCACCATGAACAAATTGGCCCGTGACAGGCCAGTCATCGCACAAGATCTCCCCTTCCACCTCCACCTGGCCATCCACCAAGTACCACATCACGCACTCCAAAGTCTGTGCTCAGTCGCTGTAGTGTCACCGCGACATCTCTGAGCACCTGTCGGCACCCATGGAGACTACTGCACACCAAAGTTCCCTCGTAACGACATTCTAAATCTGGCAACCCCAACTCAACTTGTGCATGATACATGCACGTCTGCACTCAGAGCTCACAATACGCCACGACTGCCCAAGGGACCCCCCGTCGATGCATTGAGCCTCCTGAAGCAGCACAATCTCAACTCCTGAATTAGCAAACTCATCCGTCAAAACTTCCTGGCAAAAGTTCTCCCCCAACCTTCGACAGTTCCAAGTAGCGAACTCGCTGGCGGTCGTCTCTGCACCGTCGTTGCCACAGTCGGGGCATCGTCATTCAAGCAAGGCAACCTTGAACTCCGCGGCCCTGAAGGCTGGATCCACACGAAGCAGAGCAGGATCGCCCAAGGTCCATGGATCGGATCGCACAGAGGAGGAACTGGCCGCACACGCGCCGTTCTTGAATTCATTCGTCGGGTAGGCCCAAATGAACGTACACGAGGGACCATACGCCTGCACCTTATCCCAATCGTCCTGGAGCTGCAAGAGGCGGTAGAAACTGGCCTTGAACCGTCCTGCTGCCGACACATGTGGTTGTTTCCATTGCGGACACTCAACTAAGATCGGGATGCGGCACTGGACCACACGTGCAAACTACCTGTTGTCAGCATCCGTAGCGAAAACCTTACCGTCGGAGAAACACTGGACCCACCTCTTACGACAAACCCAGAGCACGCCCCGTGGAGTGTTGGGCTTGAAGTACATCCGCATTGGATACAGTCCACACTGGTTCTTAGTATTGCCCTGATTCGCGCGAGCCTCGTCGATACGTTGGAGACACTGGGAAACGTCAAACCGGCACGCGAGGCAGCGCTCTCTTGCCGCCTCTGAGACTAGGTTCTCACTCGTGGCGCCTAAGTCCCTGTTCGCCCCCTTCGCCCAGCCCTGGATCGCGATAAAGCTGGGAGCACAATCGGGCCGAGGATGCGCACCGTGCTCACCGCGCCCCCCCCTGCATACAGGACCTCGGGGTCTCCGTCGAAGTAGTACCAACCGAACCTGGGCCTTTGGACTTGATATGAGCCTGCAGTGCATCGACCTGACGCTGTTGCGAATCCCAGGCAGCTGTCAGACTGCAAATCTCACTCGTGTTTGACTCAAGGGACTACTGAATAGGCTGCAACTGCTGAGCAATAGAAGTCGTGAAATCCTGACGCTGCTACGCAAACTTTTGGTCCAACATCATGACAACCTTATCCACGGGGTCAACTGGGGGCCCCATCCTACGGGCATCGCGAGCATCTTCTTGGGCAACTTGTTGGGCGGCGTCCGAGACACTCCTGGTGCCGCCAGAACCTGCTGGAACAAATCCTGTTCCTCTGCCTCCGCCGCAATGGGTATATCATCTAAACCAGCAGCAGCACGCGTCATCTCCCTTCCCTTGCGAACGTGGCGTTCAAGGTGGGACCGAAAAAGACGCGCTGAACTCGTCGCGATATTGTCACAAACAAGAAATGAGACCCTGTTATTCACCAGCAAGAAATCGGGCAATATTTGTACCACTGGGCACAATCCAGCAATGCTCACTCACAAACAAGAAGAGAGGTGGCAGCTGGCGACACGGCTGCGCCGTGGTCAGTGGCGACAATGGCCGAGCCCCGATCAAAGCGCACAGTAATGGGAGCGCGGGCGGGGGCCAACAGCACTGACCGCACGACGCGGCTCGAGTACGAGGGGCCCCGAGCGGTGAGGCCCAGGCTGCGGGGAGGAGTTCCCACAACCTTGGTTACGCGGTTCTCCGGTCGGTCGGTTCGGGTCCCCACGGGGTCGGACCTACTAACAGTTGCAACTCAGAATCTAGTGCGAGAAGCAAGCTCAGAGATACCCCGAAGAAGACTTTCAGCGGATGCTAACCCAGCCTGCGCGATTGCACAATGAGACGGGATCATAAACGCTCGGCGGCCGACTCCACGCCGCCACCAACAATCCTGGAGCCTATGGGGACGGGGAGAAGGAGGAGGTGGGAGGAGTACGGATGACAACGAAAAGATCAATCACCCAGCCGCATGAAACAGCTACATCACACTTACCGCCATCAAAAGAGCCTCTCACAGCACGCACACACATCGAACTCGAGCTCAAGAGGTCAGGAAAACTATCATCCCACCGCATCTCAGAAGTCATACCTCCTTCACGGGCAACATGTGTCTCAGCATCGGCCGCCTCGTTCCCCTCCCGACACATCCACTCCCAAATATCCCTTCTCAATTCAGGATTCAAAATGTTGACCTGGTTGCTCATATCATGAAGGCAGTTATGCATGCTCTTGCTGGTGCTCATACATATATATATGCTCGTTCCCCCCCCCCCCCCCCCCCCCAGCGACCCCCCAAAACGCCCAAAACACGAAGCCGTGGACTTGAGATGCTGGCACCGAACAGCCGCAGACACATGGTCTGTCACAGCGGGCTGTGACCCGAGAAGTATTCCTCCTCATCTTACTCTCCCTCATCCTCCCCCTCCTCTTCCATCTCCCCCCTCGCCTCCTGCTTCTCCTGTTACTCGTCCTCCTCCTCCCTCCTCCCTCGTCCTCCACCTTCTGTTCTTCCACCTGGTCCTCTCCCTGTTGGAGAACTCAACTGTGGCCTGCCATCCAGGCTGGCGAACTCATCCGCTCGGCCCATCCGTCACGGGCACCGCGCGCGCAAGCATATCGGTTTCGGCCGAGGCCACGAAACACTGTGCATCACAGGTTTTACTGGATTTTCTGGCCTGGGAACCAACGAAACACTGCGTATCACAGGTTTTCTGGTTTTCTGGTTTCTGGAGCTGAAATGCTCGCCGCGGCCTCGCCCCACCGCTCCCCCACCTCCTGTTTGTCGGCACCTGAAAACCAGAAAAACCAGAAAAGCCTGTGATATACAATGTTTCGTTGGTTCCCAGACCAGAAAAACCAGAAAAACATGTGATACACAGTGTTTCGTGGCCTCCGAGCAAGAAAACACTGTGTACTCTTCGGGGGCTACAGCGCTCGCCGCTCACTGGCAGTGCTCCTTGAGGAAGGCCTCCTCCAGCATCTTCCCTGTTGCCAGCCACAAATCCTCGCCCCTGTGCCAGTACAACCACTGGTAGGAGCCAGAACCAGAACCAGAACCAAAGCCAGAACCAGAACCAGAACCAGAGCCAGAACCAGAGCCAGAACCAGAACCAGAACCAGAGCCAGAACCAGAACCAGAACCAGAGCCAGAACCAGAGCCAGAACCAAAACCAGAACCAGAACCAGAGCCTTGCTCGGAGGCCACGAAACACTGTGCATCACATGTTTTTCTGGTTTTTCTGGTCTGGGAACCAACGAAACATTGTATATCACAAGTTTTTCTGGTTTTTCTGGTTTTCAGGTGCCGACAAACAGGAGGTGGGGGAGCGGTGGGGCGAAGCCGCGGCGAGCATTTCAGCTCCAGAAACCAGAAAAACCAGAAAAACATGTGATACGCAGTGTTTCGTTGGTTCCCAGACCAGAAAAACCAGAAAAACATGTGATACACAGTGTTTCGTGGCCTCGGCCGAAACCGATATGCTTGCGCGCACGGTGCCCGTGACGGATGGGCCGAGCGGATGAGTTCGTCAGCCTGGATGGCAGGCCAAAGTTGAGTTGTGCATTCGTGCTTTGGGCGCTCTGGGGGGTCGCTGGGGGGGGATCGACCATATATATATATATATATATACGTATATATATATGTGTCTATATATAAATATATATATATATATATATGTGTATATATATGTCTCATTGTGGCAGCGATATCTTCCGTTCAGCCATCTGGCTAAAATCTGGCTGCCACCTCTCATCCCCAAGCAGATGCCACCAGGGCTGAGTCGCCAGCGAGCCTCGTCTTCATTCAGGGTGGCCAATCTTCTCGCTTGTCTACCCTGATCCCTTTTCCAGCTGGTCCTCCGCCACCTCCTCCTCCACCTCCCTTCCCGGAATAGGATCACGTATCGGACAAGACCCCAAGACATGGCCTAACTGACTTGATCCCAAAGTACTCCATCGGAGATCTGTCCAACCAACTTCAGTCCATATCATAGCCTGAATCCACAGGGGCCCCTTGGTGAGTCCGAATAGTGACCTCCGCGGCGATAACCCCATAATACTTCCCCCACAGCTGGCACTCGCAATGGCCCTGGCCTTCTGGGAACCCAAGGATCTGCAGAATCCATCTCCGCGCCCCGTCCAAAGGCCAGACGCATGCAACATACACAAGCAGCTCCGCATAGGGGCAATCGACCTGACCCGACGACCTGGCAACGCGCGCGTTTGGGAGCCGGAAGCACTCTGGATTCAGGGGGGCCAGGTAGGCCCACAGCACGTCTCCTCATTCCGGTGATCTCACGACGACGGTTGTGCCGAGTCGTCTCAGGGCAGTCAGGAACAAGGAGATGTACTAATAGCGCCGTGCCACACGAGATAGCTATGTTCCTCACTTCAGGGCACGTCAAAGTCCCCTCGCCCACCACCTCAGCCCCCTTGTCAACATCGCACACCGCGCATACAATTCTTCCTGCAAAACACCACTGCCTATATAAAGTAGGTTGCACAAGTGACGGGCAGCAGGAGCTGCGCAGTAGCAAACGCGCATTGTCGAAATCGGGCTCTCCGATATTCAGCCCAGTCATCCGCGGGCCTCTTCCGTCGGCGACACATGCCCGATGGAAATCCCCCCTCCTCCACATGTACCAAGAACAACGCATGCGCATCGCAGGTTACACCCTCGATGCCGAACAAAAAGCGACCGCGTACTTTGCCAGCATGTATATGAAACTTCTTTGTTGACGAAATGAATGGGCTCACATAAAAGGACCTGCCCATCCAGAAACTTTCTTTGCCAGCTAATCGATGCTTAATGTCGTCATGTTCAACAAGGCCGATGTCAAGCCACGTTCCCAGATCTTTGAGGTTGTTACCTATGGTACCTCAAAGGTCAAGGACGGCATCTCCAATGGCTTCATCGTGTCACCTCTCTCTCTCTCTCTGCACGCAAGATACTCCATCGAACTCGGTTGCCAGTGAAATCCACGCTTCGAAACCTCTACCGTGAGCGTCTCCAACACGTCAATCGACTCCGCGCGCGCCCCGGCCACGAGCACGACACTGTCCGCCCACAACATGTGATTCACAAGTATCCCGCCCCCTCCCTCACTGAGAACAACCCCGCATCCATCTCCTCTCCTTCTACCACTGCACAACAGGTTTGAGCACGCACAAAGACTTTACAACCCAGAGGACTGGCGCCGGCGGTGAACCGTCAACCTGGTCACCGCCGGGAACCTCGTAGAGCTCCTTGCATTCGTGAGAAAGCTCAGGATCAAAGCGAAGAGCTTCTCAGAGCTTTTCTACAAAAACTTCAAGTTGCATTTTTTCGGAGTCAACATGAAGTCGGTTCCTCCAAGTGAACTGGTACTGAAAATCGCTCCAGAGAGCTGAGCTGCTCAGGGAACGAAGTTTGCATGCCAATGCTCGGAGTAAAAATCTGCTTTCTGCAAATGAATTGTCAAATATCTTTCGAATCTTAGCATAACCAAGCCAAAATTATCACATTGTCCTTTCTGGCAGGGCCGATAGCTCCAGCCCGCGCCGGAATTGCATGGGACAGGCAGACGCGTCTGATGTCTCTGCATCGAATCATGTGATTACCAGCCCTGCAGCCCCCCGAGAGCCCGAGTTGTGAAGAAAACCGATAGCACCTCTGAGGATGACTCAAACAAAACGAATAGTTTCGCGAATCTAGTTCTGGTAGCAGACAGAGTTCGGAGCTCTCGATTCGAAAGGCTGACGCGCCTCATATCTCCGAATCGATTCCACTGATTACCAGCTGTGCAGCCCCCCCTACAGCCCGTTAAACGCAGAGAGTCGACAGCATTTCTCAAGAAGACTCGAACAACACGAATAGTATCGCGATTCTAGATCGGAGAGCAGACTGAGTTCATAGCTCTCGATTCAGCAGACAACGGCCACTATGATTCTGAATCAGATTCTATACGTATCAGCTGTAGCTGTCCTGCAGCAAGATTTAAAACAGGCGAACGCGTCAGATCATTCTGCATCGATTACCTGTGCTCACCAGCTCTGTAGCTGTCCTCAAGCTCGAGTTATCGATAAACCCAGCGCGTCAAGATAACTCGAAACGGCCGATCCTGCCTGCCTGCTTTTTGGCAGTAAAGGGTACCCGATCGAGCTCAGATCAAGATGGCGAGCGGGGATAAGATCGACTGGCGCCGGCGGTGAACCGAATGGTCACCGCCGGGAACTTTGCAGAGCTCCTAACACGGGTAAGGGTGCTCAGTATCAAACGAGAGGGCTCCTGGAAGCATTTCTCGGAAAAGAGAAACATGATTTTTTTCATGTCGACATAGAGTGGTCCCGCCAAGTGTTTTAATACCGAGTTCAGACTCTGCATGCGACAGGTGGACGCGTCTGATGTCTGCGAATCGACTTCCATTCGAAAATCGCAAAACCACACAAAAGTTACCACATTGTCCGCCTCGGCCGAGTGGGCCAACTAGCTCCACCCCGCACCGGAATTCCTCTAGCTGATCGATACCGAAGAGCTGCAGAAGGTAATATCATGGGGAAAAATACTAGAGCTCTAACGAATGTTCAAATTTTGAGAACAAAATTTCAACCGACTAAAAGTCATCAAAGGTCCGTCGAGATGTTTCTTGCCAAGCAAAAATATAAATAAATTACATTATGTCGGAAACACTTGAAACAAAAATCAACAATATTCGAACTCGAACGCAAAGAAGGCAATGCTAATTCTATAACACCAAACCATAAACCTCAATATTAACATCAGAGAACCATTGAAATGAAACTAGAACTATTACACCGGAAACCTTTTAAGCTTCCAGCAACAACTTGCTAAGGGGAGCTCTACGAGTTACTCGGAACCGGCGGAGACAGTCAACCAGTTTTTGCGGCTTTGCGAGGCTCATACTGGCCCTAGGGCCACGAGCAAGCACGAGGTCAGGTGTCATCAGGCAGCGAAAGCTCTTATTCGAACCTAAAGTCAAGACAACCCAGAGCAGCGAAGCTGCGATGAATCATCAATCACAAAGATGAGCGAACGAGCAAACGCACACAGAAATGAATCAAAGTGCAGTCACTAAACATGCAATAGAAAAGAGAGAAGTCCCAGCGAAGCTGAGTATATAATAGTATGAGGAAGCAGCAATGAATTAAGAAAACTGCAGCTATCAAGTCTGTGATAACCATAGAACTACCTGTGGGAGTGCAGTCACGATGCACTCCAAAGCACTGAGTTCTGTATCAGTAACAGTTGTGGTCGGAGAAATAAGCCAAGCCCTCTCAAAAACTGACTTCCATATCAGCTGAGCGGGGTCCCGTCGATCCCAGTATCGAGGTTTGAGGCCTATGTCAATCCAGCACCCGCACCCACATCCCTCAGACGACACGCCGCCATCGAAACCAGCCCGAATAGCGGCAGCAACGTAAAACTCTGTCTCATAATCATGTGTATACGGACTACATTCAGAACTAGAAATCTGGCCCTCTCGGGCCTGGTGTGTTAGAACGTCGGCACGAGTATTCCACTCCCGAAAATCATGACGAATAAGATCCATACCCGGCGCTGGAGGTCGTATATTATAACTGCTACAAAGCCCATCAAGCGTATTGATAATTTTTGATATTCTTTCCGCATATGATTTATTTTCTGCACGCCACCGTCCCGTAGCCCAGCTAACCACGAGATGCGAGTCACCCACCACCTCCAGAGGGATTCCAGGGGCCTCCAGGTTCCAACGGGTTGCTTTCATATTATGAAGAGCGATGCGCTTAGCAAGTTTCTCAGCAGCCATCGGACTATCATCCGTGCTCACCTGAATTTCACCATGCTCAGAGGGCGCCAAATATGCGGGCAAACCCACAGGTCCGCACGTCGTCACCTCTTGAAAACATTGAAGCATGCTCTGAGTACAAAGGTGTGTGACGTATTGCATAAATCCAAGCTGTGAGCCTGCAAAATGAATCCACCAATCATCTCCGAAAAACTCAGCCAGTGTATATTGCCATGACCTCTGTCCAATACTCTCCGTACCTCGACAGCGACGTTTGTAAGAAGAAGCCTCTGACCAGTTGCCAAAGTGTCTCATCGTCTCGCTCATAAGTGTACGAGTGCGGTCGGTGTACGGTCCAAAACATAAACATGCCATACGGGAATCGCGCCATGTCCTCTCCGTAGCCTTCAAGTCAATCACTTTCTCAACGATCATGCCCTTTGCAAAACATGCAATGTCTTTTGCGAAATTCCAGTGCAATATCAGATAACGCTGGACAAGAGAAGAATACCCAGCCTTCAAGAAACGTTCCCGTGCGTCATGATATCTCCTCTGCTGATAAGCTTGCTCCGTTTCCGTCGGGCCTTTTCGAGAAGAGATCATCATCTTCAGGCATTTCCCTTCGAATGAATGGAGAAACGAAAGAGTATAAGAATCTGCAGTGGTGGTCTCCATACCATACAGCGCCAAGCTCTGGACTCTGTCCTGGTATCTCCGCAGCTTATCCTTGAGAGGAATACATTGTGACCTGAAATACCCTGCCTGAGAGTAAAATGCGCGACGAGCACAGTCAAGGCGAAAAGAAACATCACGATGTACAGAACAGTTATATTCACTATGCAGCTGCGTGCCCAGTACGTCCATAGAAACAACCCGACGATAATATAACTCATCAATCTGCTGCACTACATTCCTCCCGTCACATGCATCTGAGAAGATCGGTATTTTGAGATCCATCGAACGCGGAATATTCCCATCCTCATCCAAGATAGCAGGAGATCCGCACACCATGTACTTCAGCGATGTGGGTTTCCATCGCATGGAGAAGTTGTACAGTGGAAGTGTCAAGTCTCTTACCATACGGGTAAGCTCCTCACGGCTACGACTGACGAGGTACACGTTATCTGCCCAGATAAAATGATTCACCACCGACCGATGCTCCGTACCGAAATCTACCGCATACCCTATGCCCTGAACGTCCCAATTGTGAATAACGTCACCCCACATGGCAGCAATAATGAGGTTAAAGCCCAAGGGCCCTTCTGGGCCTCCAGTCCTAATACAAGTGTCCCACTGGATGTTATCAATCTCCAACCCGTCATAGTAGAGGCAGCCCGTGCTGTGCGATAACGGGTCCAGAAACGCGTGCTGTAAATACGCAGGGACACGTGCATGCTCAAGACCCTTATGGACATTCTGTATCGTGCAGTTGTCAAAGGCCTGGTATATGTCCATGTCCGCAACGTACAGACACTCACGCTTACCCCACTTGTCCCCGTGCATACACATATTGGTAAGGCTACTCGTGATATGGGATGTGCTGTGACCCTGACGGAACCCATAGAGGCCCAGAGGATGAAACAGCTTAGATTCCTCCACATGCTGCTCAACCAGGATAACTACGCACGCCGAGAACCAGCGAGTTATGCTATTCTGTAAGCACAAGAGTCGGGCATCCGCCAAGTTCGTGATCCCTTTTAGTTTAGGCATGTATGCAATGAGAATGTCCCTCCATCGAACAGGGTACTGGACAGCCAGCCTCAGAAGAGAGTCAAAGATCTGTTGGATGTGCCGAACTGTGCACCATGGGAGAAGCTTGAGCATTTCACAAGGTACGCGATCAGGTCCTGTTGCCCGTCGCGTTCGAAGACGAGCTCTCGCTGCACAACATATCGACATCGTAATACTTCGAATGATCTGGCCACCCTTGATCTCCTCCTCCGCCTTCCTCCTGATTTCCTCCATCAAGTTGCAGTTCTCCTCCCTCCTACGCTGTGATGTCACCTTCCCCTTAACATGCTCCTCCAACTTCTCCTTCAAGATATATCTATCCTCCGTCTCCCATCCATCAACCACCACATGTTTGATACGATGCCGAGTCTTACGACGGGTCGGGGGTATAGCCCATTCCAGGAGATCACGCCGATACTGTCTCCTCCAAACATTGGCAGCTGCTCTGAGTCTCTTTTTCTCTGGACCATTCTGAAGGGCCCGAATCCGCTCCTCGAGACGTGTGAGCTCGGGCGGGCGAGAAGGCGCCCGAGGCCGGGCAGCTGAGGTCGTGGAGTAATCCACATCCTCCTGCGTGAAAGCTTTCAAAATGACAGGAGCGGTCTCTGTCACGTCCTGTGGTCGTGTCGACACAGCTGGAGGGGAACCACATCCAGCAAACACGGCACCACAAAACTCGAGGTCAACCCTTTCCCTCCCTATCATCTCGTCCGCATACGTCTGAGCCCGCCATCCCACCAAAGAAGGTTCCCTATGCGCACGCTCGACCGTCCAATCAGTCCTGCCAGGACTGGGCTGTCGTACTGTGCACATAACTAGAGCATGATCAGCAAGTCTACTGCGATTATGAGTTAGCGCCGGGCACCTCGTAAAGCTCTTTCCTTCCACAGCGATCCTCGGAACACATGAATTCTGGAGCGAGAGCCAGAAAACTCGAAAACACCACTTTTCGGTGTTCAACAAATCAGATTCTTCAAGTGTGACAACCTACGGATCTGAGAATTTAACTGACACACTGCGGCATAACCGACTTTTCTTTCTCTCTTGATGTCTTCTCATCGAAAAAACTTATCAGATAGACAAACATATTTAATGTTCTGTTTCGATAGTAATACTGCATCTAAAGCCATCAAAATCTAACCAAAATGCGTCATAGCAAACTGCATGAAATCAACATCCCACTTCTGAAAACGAACTTCAAAATTTCGGATAAAGTGAAAAAAAACTACCCCAGGTTATCACTGAGAACCGGCCATAAACCGTTAAGCAGGTGGGACCTCGTAAAGCTCTGCATAGATCAGGTTCGTTCCGAGATAACAGCAGGAAAAGAGCTTCTGTATACTAGCTTCAAACATAGAGACATCGTTTTTTTCGGTCGTACGATCGCGCAGCAGACCGAGTTCAGAGCTCTGCATTCGACAGACAAACGCAACTGATGATTCTGAATCGATTTCTGTAACTATCAGCCCTGTAGCTGTCCTAAAGCTCGAGTTATGTGCAGGAAAGCGAGCGCGCCTATCAAAATGATTCGAATAATACGAAACGGTTTGCGGACCTGGCTCGGCTAGCAGACCGAGTTCAGACCTCTGGTTGGAACAGCCGAACGCGCCTAATGATTCTGCGTGCGATAGCTGTGTTTACCAGCACGGTAGCTGCCCCACAGCTCGAATTTTGTAGAAAATACCGAAAACGTGTACCAAGATGACTCGAATAATTCGAATAGGTTTGCGGACCTAGCTCGGCTCACAGACCGAGTTCAGACCTCTGGATTCAACAGGCGAACGCGCGTGATAATTCTGAGTGCGATAGCTGTGCTTACCAGCTCTATAGCTGCCCTAAAGCTCGAGTTAAGCAAAAAATACCAACAGCACGTATCAAAATGACTTGAAACGGCCGTTCCCGCCTGCCTGTTTTTTGGCCTTCAAAGTTACCCGATCGAGCAGAGATCAAGATGGCGAGCGGGAATAAGATCGAATATCATGGGAAAAAACACTAGAGCTCCAACGAATGGTCAAATTTCGAGAACAAAACTGGGCGCCGGCGGTAACCCGTCAACCTTTGTTACCGCCGGGGGACTCGTAGAGCTTCCTGACAACACATAATGTCAAAAAAAAATTGCAGAGAACGAATAATTTTTCAGCCCAACTCAAGTATCAGACCGAGTTCGGACCTCTGAATGCGACAGACAGACGCGTTTCATGTCTCCGAATCGATTCATGTGATTAACCGCCCTGCAGCCCCCCTGCAGCCCGAGTTAGGTGCAGAACGGCGACAGTAGCTGTCAAGATGACTGGAAGAATACGAACAGTTTCGTGAGTCTGGATCGCGCAGCAGACCGAGTTCAGAGCTCTGGATTCAACAGGCGAACGCGCCTGATTATTCTGAGTGTGATAGGTGTGCTCACCAGCACTGTAGCTGGCCTGCAGCTCGAGTTAAGTAGAAAATACCGACAACGCGTATCAAGTTGACTCGAATAATACGAATAGGTTTGCGGACCTAGCTCGGCTTGCAGACCGAGTTCAGACCTATGGATTCAACAGGCGAGCGCGCCAGATGATTCTGCATACGATGGGTGTGCCCACCAGCACTGTAGCTGCCCTACAGCTCGAGTTAAGTTGAAAATACCGACAACGCGTTCAAGTTGACTCGAATAACACGGTTTGCGGACCTAGCTCGGCTAGCAGACCGAGTTCAGGCCTCTGGATTGAACAGGCGAACGCGCCTGATCATTCTGCATGCATTAGCTGTGCTTACCAGCTCTGTAGCTGCCCTAGAGCTCGAGTTATGTTCGAAAAACCGACAGCGCGTATCAAGATGACTCGAAACGGCCGTTCCCGCCACCGTGCTTTTTGGCCTTCAAAGTTACCCGATCGAGCTGAGATCAAGATGGCGAGCGGGAATAAGATCGAATATCACGGGAAAAAATACTAGAGCTCTAACGAATGGTCAAATTTCGAGAACATAATTTTCAACCGAGCAAATGTCGTCAAAAGTTCCGTCGAGATTTTTCGAGCCAACTAGCTCTGGGGCGCGCCGGAATTACTCTTAGCTTCCAGCTATAACTAGCTAAAGGAAGCTCTACAAGTTATTTTCAACCGACCAAAAGTCAGCAAAAGTTCCGTCGAGATTTTTTGTGCCAACTAGCTCTCCAGCGCGCCGGACTTGTAATGCCAACTAGCTCTCCAGCGCGCCGGACTTGTAAGCGTCCAACTTGTAAGCGTCCATTGGTAGCGTCCAAAACCCGGATAGCAAAGAGGCTCTTATATAAACGGGCATACGCACATAAGCACGCACACACGAACACACACATACAAACACATATACATACACAAGAACGCACACATACGCCAGCATGCCCCACACACACACGCACCCATACACACACACACACGCACACGCAACACATCAACACGCAAACGTCGACACACACGCGCGCGAACGCGCACGCACAAACACACAGCACATCTCACACACACACACACAGAGGGAAGCGCACACGCACACCAATCACACATGCACATACACACACGGGGGCACACACAAACACTCACACGCACACACGCACACACACACACACACGCACGTACAACCCACGCACACAGACGCACACGCAAGCATCCAGGGAAACCCACGCACTGACGACGACACGATGACGCACGCACCGCAGCCACCTCAGCGCCCCCCCCCCGCGCTCCCCTGCCGCCCCCACGCGCCCCCGCCCTCCCCGCCGGCGCTCCGGAGGGGGGAGGCACCGCCCCATTTTGGGGCCGGCCCTCCCTCCGCTCCAACCACTCCGCCCTCGCGGAGCGCCGGGGGGGGGAGGGGGGAGGGGGGAGGGGGGGCGCGCGGACGGCGGCACCACACCGCGCGCGCACGCGCACACGCACATGCGCAGACGAACACAGACGCAGGATAGCAAACAGGCAGTCACACAAGCAAGCACACGCACATAGGCACGCACACACGGAGACACACAGACTAATACACAAGAGTACACACGTACGCCAGCATGTTCCACACACATGCGCACATACACACACACATACACACACACGCACACACACATCCACACGCGAACGTCCACACACACGCGCAAACGCGAACACACAAACACACATACATACACAAGAACACACATACGCCAGCATGCTCCACACACACACGCACAAATACACACACACGCACACAGACACACATCCACACGCAAAGGTCTACACACACGCGCAAACGCGCACACACAAACACACAACATATCACACACACACACACGGACACGCACACGCACGCGGATCACAAGAGTACATACACACACGGGGGGCACGGAGCGCCCCCGCCCTCCCCGCCGGCGCTCCAGAGGGGGGAGGCACCGCCCCATTCTGTGGCCCGCCCTTCCTCCACTCCAACCACTCCGCCCTCGCGGAGCGCCCGAGGGGGACGAGGGGGGAGGAGGGGGCGCGCGGACGGCGGCACATGCGCAGACGAACACAGACGCAGGATAGCAAAGAACCAATCACACACGCAAGCACACGCGCATAAGCACGCACACGCGTACACACACGGACAAACTCAAATCCATACATACACAAGAGCACGCACGTACGCCAGCATGCTCCACACACACGCACACATACACACATACACACACGAGCGCACACACGTCCACACGCAAACGCACACACACACTCACACACACACGCGCATGTGCACCCAGACACACGCAGGGGCACACACACACATACGAGACACACGCGCCCCCCCCCCACCCACCCACCCACCCACCCCCACACACACACACATACACACACACGCACAAGCGCACACACAGACGCAATGGCGAACACCCACGGATAACCACGCACAGACGACAACGTGGTGACAGACTCATTCCCCGACTGGTCAGCGCACTCTTCCACCGCGCCCCCAAGCCCCCCCCGCGCGCCCCCGCCCTCCCCGCCGGCGCTCCGGAGGGGGGAGGCACCGCCCCATTTTGGGGCCGGCCCTCCCTCCACTCCAGCCACTCCGCCCTCGCGGAGCGCCGGGGAGAGGGGTGGAGGGGGAGAGGGGGGGGCAGGAAGGGGCGGGGGTGCCAGCGCCATGCGCCCACACACACACACACGCACGCACACGGGCACACACGCACTTTTCCTCAGGGAGCGCGCAGTGTCGCACACGTACGCAAGCATGCTCCACACACACGCACACACACGCACATCCACACGCAAAGGTCGACACCCACGCGCAAACGCGCAAACACAAACACACAACACATATCACACACACACACCGCGGACACACACACACAACACGCAAACACACCAGACACGCACAAACACACTGACACACACACAGATACACACACACACGCTCGAGCACACTCACATCCACACGCGCCCACTCTTACACACACACACACACGAACAGACACGCGCACAAAAAGAGATACAAACAGAGATGCATACAGACACACAGACAAACACACACACACACACACACATACCCACGGACACACAGACAGACACACAGACAGACACACAAACAGTGCCACAAACACACAGACACAGAGACACCAGCACACAAACTTACACACACACACACGCCAGCAGACACACAGGCAAACACAAACACACGCCAGCGCGCACACACTCACGCACTGACAAAACATCCTCATGCACACAGGCACACAAGAACACACATGCAAGACGGACGCGCCTACAGGGCGCCCGTGCCAACCTCCAGTGGCAGCCCAAGCGCCCGGTGCGCTTGAACGGCAGAGCTCTGTCAACGGCACACCCAGGGCCGGCGAGCGCCGCTGCACACGAGGCGCAGCTCTCAGAGAGCCGCGTCCGACACCGCCACGATCGTTGGCTCGTCATCTCCGCCCCCGCGCAGGCGGCGCAACGTCTGTCGCAGCCTCTCCTCAGTCCACCTGCCAATTCCGACGGGCACGCCCTCCCGACGCGCCACGAAAGCTCCAACGACTTCGCCGATCAAGTCCTGCCGCTGGTTGTGCTCGGCGATGGCCAGGCGCTGCCGCCTCTCATCAGGATCCTCCTGCCGCGCGCGATCCTCCGCAGCAGCGGCAGCGATATCCCGCGTGCTCGCGCGGCTGCCACGCTCCCCGCGCTCTTCGCCCGACGACAGGGCCGAAGCCGCACTGGGCGCGCCAGCCCCTCCGCACCGTCGCCGCCCCCTGTCGGCGCCCTCGCGGCGACGCCATCGCTGGCGGGCACCTTGGCGGATCGCCCCTCCGCGGGCCCCCCCGCGGGCGCGCCACTCGCGCCAGCCTCGGCCGCGGGCGCCGCGCGCGGGGCCTTGCCTGCATGCCCTCCCCCCGGAGCCGCCTCTGCACGCGCCGCCCCCCCCCGCCCGCTTCCGCTGGCAGACCCAGCACCTGCTCGCGTGACGACCGCGGCCCGCCCCGCGCCCTCGCCAGTCGCGCCAGCCTCAGCCGCGGGCGCCGCACGCGGGGCCTTGCCTGCGTTCTTCTCCTTGAACACCTTCAACTTTCCCTCCGGGATGGGCCCGTCCACACGCCCATGCCAACCATCCTTGTGCTGCTGCTTGAAATGCTGCCCGCACAGATCCCCGCATCCCTGCTTTGGCGCGCTCCGGCATTGCCCGCCAGCTCCGTCCGCCCAGGTACGAGCCATGCACTTCGCGGTGTCAATGTTTTCTGGCGTAAAGCGACGCCATCCGTCCCCCGCGAGCGACGCCCCCGCGCCTGGCTGGACTCCAGCAGGAGCCGGGTCCGCGGACGGAACGCCAGCGGCCCTGCCAGCGTCGTCGTCCTCGTCGCCCGTGCTGCCCAGAGCCGGCGGGGACAGCCCGCGCTTCTTGCCCCTGCGCAATGGCTGCTGCGGCTGCCCCGAAGCGCCGGGGTCCCCGTCGCCAGCGCCAGGATCCCCGCCACCCGCCCGACGCCGCTTGCCCGGTGGCTCGCCCCCCGACGCCTGCTGCCCGGCGGGCGCACTCGGCGGCGCAGACGGCGCGGCAGGGGCGCTGGAAGCAGCGCCGCCGCCGCCATCGCCGCTCCCCGCAGACCCCGCCGCGCGCCCGCCTGCATGCCCGAGAGGCGCAGTCGGCGGAGCCGGCGGCGCCCCAGAGGGTCCCGCACCACCGCTGCCGCTGGCGCCCCCCGGAGACCCCGCCGCCGCGCGCCCGCCGCCTCCGCCCCGCGGACCCGCCCTGCGCACATACGCAAACACATAGGCGCCAACGTGCACCTGGTGGTCTCTGGCAATCTGCGCCCAAGTCCTGGGCTGAACAGCTTCGTCGTCGAATTTGGCGTATTCGTTCACACCCACGGCTGCACACGCATAATAATGGCCGCTCTTCGCGCTTTCGCCCTGATGCACAACGACCCCAGAGAAATCGTACTCGCACTCGGCATCCACAGGCCGCAGAATCTGAGGAAAGCGCACAGGGCGTCTGTCGTACCACTCGCTCCGATCAGCGCGCGTGACCACCCGCTCCACGGTCACGAAGAGCACCGGCGGCGATCGCTCCCAGCGATTGCCCGTATACACCCTGATGCCTTGACAGACCCCGGCCGCCTCCCTCTGCGCACGACTGAGGTGTGCGTGCGCCGGACATCCTTGACCTGGCCCGCCAATATGCCTCAATTCCAGTCGGATCAAATCCTCCAGATCGCAGGCCCCCCGGTGGTCGGGGCCGAGCAATTCGGAAGGGACCAGCTTCAAGCGCGAATCAATCACCCCCGTGTCCGAACTTGCCCGGCACACGTCGCATCGCCTCCGCTGCCGCAACGCAATGCCGCAAACGTGCTGCTGGAGCGCAGTGCGCGCACCGTGATGCGGTGTCGGTACCTGATATCCAGCCTCGGTGACAGCACGAAGGGCGGCCAGGAAGAACTCTGACGCGTCGCATTGCTTCGGTCTCCCTTGCTGATCGAATTCTGTGAATTCTCGCTGACCGAAAAGCCCCGCGCGCGCGGCAGTAGCGAGCGGCGCGACGGCGTCGACCCCCACGCCCTGGACAGAGAGAGCCGCGGCCTGAGCTCCGAGCGCACACACCGGGCAAGTTTCTGTGTTCAAAGGGCAATTCTGGCCGTGCTCGTGGAGAAGCCGACGGAAGGGAGCCAGGCGCAGCAGCACCTGCGCGACTGCGCTCACGAAGCAAGTATTGCCGAGGTTTGCGATGCCCACGCCAGAGCCGTGGCCGCAGTGCCACTGCAGCTCCCTGGTGACATCCTCCTGGGACACGCCGTAGGCTGCCATGCACAGATCTCGGTCCAGCGGGAGCAGCTCTGGCGGCTCTGCACCATCGCCAACAGTCGCCGCCGTGCGAAACATGTCCCCCCAAAGATCCCTCGGCACTACGGCGCCCCTACCAGCACCGCGGCCGCCACCCGCGCGCCCGCGCCCCCGCGAAACAGCGCTCCCCGTCGACGATGCCGCCGCCGCATCTCCGGCCCCCGTCGCGTCGCCGCCGCGGCCGCGGCCCCTGCCCCGCCCCGCAGGCCCAGCGTCCGGCGCAATGTATGCCGGCGGCACCGTCAGAGCCTGGCCCGGGCGCAGCGCGTGCGAGGGCAGAGGCGTATGCACAGACGCCGCAGGGGCCGCCTCCCCGTCCGAAGGAGCTGATCCGTCGTCGTCGTCGTCGTCGCCCGCCCCCTCACCGACGCCCGCCGAGCTCCCCGCGTCACGAGACGGGCCCAGCGGCGACGGCGGCGGCACCGGCGGCGGCGCGGGCGCCGAGCTCGACTCCTGGGCGCCCCGTGCGGCGGGCCCATCCCCCACGTCCCAGCCGTAATCCTGCGCCCATTGCTTCGCGATTTCGAAACTCTCCCCCATCTTTTTCTCAAAGCGTTGGACCCCTTCGCGGACGTACTGCGGCGGGCCCCGCTGCAGGATGTCCCAGGGCGGCAGGTTGTAGACGAGCACGCGGTGGGCCACGCGAACGCGACTGAGCATGACGTACAGGTGCAGCCACCAGTCATCGGCGCCCATGTTCATGGGCTTCTGGAGCACCATGGTGGCCGCATCCATACCCAGGCCCTGCGCAGTCTGCACGGTGCGAACTTTCTCTGGCAGCAACGGGATCTGGTACCTCGTAACCTTCACCTTCCGAAGCTTTCGCTCGCCATCGTCGTCGTAGTGATGGTTCCACTCCCAGGACGCCCTGTGCGGCGCGATCTGCACGACCCCTTGCCCGAACCCAAAGTCCTTCTCGAGGCCATCAAACTCGACGAGGACACCGCGCGGCAAACGCTTGCATCGATAATAACCGAGCCGGTGGGCGTCGTGAAGCTTCTTTTCGCGCCAATCCGCGTCCGGCGTCTCGAACTCCTGCGGGTGGAACCTCACGTCCTTGACTACCCCCACGGCGTCCTGGACGATCTGGTGCTTCGCCGACAACTTCACGTTCAGCCGCACACGCATGCCGATGTACAGCGGGCACATGCCGATGAGGTGACCAGTGTTGTTCACGTTCGGCACCTGCAGCATGGCCTTGTGATGCTCCTCACAGAATGGCTTTGGAGGCAGGTCCACGGCCTGCACGTACAGCAGCATCTGCCCTTTATCCCTGGCCTCTCGCACGGCCCGATACTGCATCTGCCTGTGCACGGCCTCCCAGGCGATGCCCATCTCGAACCCGTCCTTGACATGGGGGTCCTGCAGCCGCCTGTCGTTCTTACCGGGTCGGACCACCCACCCTTGCACCACCCTTTTCTGCTCGGCCGTAAACTTCTTGCCCTGCCTCATGGTCTTCAAGAACCCGGGCATGAAAGGGCAGGGCGCGTGCGGAGTAACGAGAAGGTCCTTGAAGCGGTGCGTCTCGTACAGAAACATAGCGTGGGTGACACCGTCCAGGAACATGGACTGCCCATTGCGGACGTGAATCGGCGCCTCGGGCGACTCACGCTGCAGCAAGGAAGACCTTCTGCCCTTGCCGCTCACCGGCCCCAGCTGATAAAAATCCCCCAGGAACATGACAATCGGAACCTTCCCGAACATGTGCCCCCGCGCCATGTACAGGTTCACATCGCAATTATACTTAGCCTTACGGGCTTTGCACATGCGAAACGATGCAGCGCCGAGAAGCTGGGGCGGCACCATGGACACCTCCTCCACGATGACGGCCTTGAGGTCGTTCATGCGGTCCACGATGTCATCGACTTTCTGCCCCGAGAGCCTAGCGATGGTCATGGCCTGCTGGCCGCTCAGCCCGAAGCCGCTGTGGATCGTCTCCCCCCCGATGACGCGCGCAGCGCTGTTCGACGAGGCCACGGCGATCTCCGATCCCGCGCCGAACACCTCGTTGAGCAGACGTCGCAGCAGTTTCACCACCTCCGTCTTCCCCGTCCCGCCCTCCCCGTGCAGCAGGAGAGCCATCTGCTCCACCGGCTTGGGGCTTTTTCCGCTGCGCAGATCTTCCTCGTATGCCACGATGGCCTCCACCTGGCCCACGACCAAGGCGACCACCGCCTTCTGTTCTTTATTGAACGTCACGGGGTTGTCCGCCCTAGTCGCCCACTCGTTAAACAGCCTCTCCGCGATGTCGCGCGCCCGCCGCGGCCGCTTCGCGTCGCCGGCAACCGCGGGCGGCGGCGGCCGACCAGGCACCAGCACGGCAGGCGCCGAACCCGCGAGGCCGCCCCGCCCGTCGCCATCCCCAGGCAAGCCCTCTGATCCCTTTTTCCTGTATCGGAACGCCTCCTTCTGCTGTGCTTTGCCCTCCTCGAACTGAGAGTCGTCCAACTCGAGACCGACGAAGCCGGTCTGCCTTCCAGTACTCGCGGCAGCAGGCGGCGGCTTATGGTCTTTCGCATAGCCGTCAAGGAAGATATTCTTATAGACCAAGCTTTGCGACGACCCACGAATAAGCTCCAACTGAGCCACCGCGGGCACCTGACTATCCGGCACGGCGTGCGCGGGCATCTGTCGGTGCGCCGCCCACGCTTCGTCCGCCTCGCCCTCGTCCACCTCCTGGGCAAAACCATCCAACGCTCCGCCGCCGGCGCCCGCCCCCTCCTCCTCGCCCGCCTCCCCGGCAGGCCGATTCCCCACGGCCTCCAGCTCAGCAGGCTGCTCGAAATCCTTGGCCTCCGGACGGATCTTGGTTCGCGGCCGCCCTTTCGCCTCCGCCTCCACGTCGAGGTTCGTCGCGACCTGGACGGTCCAGCGTGCCATGAACTCGGCGGCGCTGGGGCGCTGTGCAAAGTAGCCTGGACGCTCGTCCGGGCCCCGGTTCAGATCGATGTCCTCGATCGTGAACCACTTTCCTGCTCGCCGCTCGCACTCCTCGTACTGCCTGGACAACGCCACCTGCTTCGCCCACCACTCCTCCCAGGCAGGCCGATGCTTCCCGGACGCGTCGACGCCGGCCCTGTAGGGCGCCCAGGCCGCAGCCCCCTTCTCAGCCGGCTGCAAAGGACGGAAGATCACAGACTTGAACAGCGCGTTGACCTCTGCCTCTTTCTCCTTCGAAGGCATCGTGAAGCCGAAGAACTTGGGCACCCTGAACGGCGCGCCGACGCGGAGCTTCTGCACTCGGGAGGCGGCGGCCGGGTGCGTGTCCGCGAACGCGTACGTCTCGAAGTCCTGCGGGTCGAAGTGGAGCGGGTTGGCCTGCGCGGTGTACACGTACATGGCGTAATGGTACATGCCCATGGACTTCAGGGGCTCCCTGTCGCCGCGATGCAGCCAGTCCATCTTCATGTCGTGGTCCAGCCGCGCGCTGTATTCGACACCCTGCTGCTGCTCCTGCTCGGGCTGCCCCCCCCCAGCAGCACCGGCAGCCGCGCCCTCCCCGACAACGCCGTCGACGACACGGGCGTGCAGCGTTGCGCGCGCCTCGCCCAGCGCATCCATGACACCGCCGCCCCCCTCGCCGTCCACTTCTCCCGCGGCCGGCTGGTCCACCTCGATGTGGTCTGCGCGCGGGTCGGTCCAGAAGTCGTCCTTTTTCTGATGAACGGCGGAGCTTGCCTGGAACGCCAGCGCCACGATCCCCTTGCAATACAGAGTCCAGGTGTCATGGGAGCAATAGCACTCGTGGCCATACTGCATCTGGAACATCATCTCGGGCAGCTTCTTCAGGAGCGCCCGGTGCGAGCTGGTCGTGAGCTTGATGACAGTTCGCCTGGCAGAGTCGAGCACTCCGCCCCAGCCGCTGCGACGAGCGGCAGCAGCGGCCCGGGCCCCGTCGACGTCCTCCTCGCCCTCCGCCTCCGCCGCCTCATCCGCCTCCCGCTCCGCCTTCTGCTGGAGTCGGAGCCACTCCAACCCGGTGCTCTGCGCGTGCAGCACTCCGAGGTCTCCCGCGATCGGCCCCACCTTGGTCGTGTAGTCCGTCTGGTAGTGCGCCATATTGATGGCGTCCATGAACACGGCCTCCAGCGAGTGCAACACGTGCTCCCGCAGGCTGCCGGGCGGACCGCTGCCGCTCGCGCCAGCAGCTGCGGCGGCGGCGGGCGACGCGGGCGCGCTCGATGCAGGGCTGCCAGACGCCGCCGCGCGCGACGCGGCGCGGCCTGGCGCCCGCGACCTCGGCTCTGTCTCGACGGCTGATTCTGGCAGCTCGCGCTCCGCGCGCCGGTCGCTGTAGTAGCCCAGGCCCTGCTCCCCCTTCTTGAACACGAACCCGGGCCGGCTGCCGTCGTAACACGAAGCCGCGCTGAACCCAGCGATGTCCTCGAATTCCGGCGTCGGCGGAGGCGGCGGATCCAAGCCATACGCATCGGCCAAATCCCACGGCTCGTCATCCTCTTCTCTGAAGCCCCAGATATCCCCCGCGTTCGGATCGTCCATCGTGGTCGGCGCCCCGCCGAGCAAACCTCCTCCCCTGGGCAGGCCGAGGCGGCGCCCCACGGGCACGCGCCCGCCCCCCGCCGCAGCCGCGCGCGCCGCCCCCTCGGCCGCCCCGCCCCCGCCCTGCGCTGCGGCCGACGCCCCGGAACCCGTGGAACCTCCGCTCTGCCCGGTGCCCTCGTCGCAACCGGTGCCGCCAGTCCCGGCGCCAGCCAGCGCGTCCGATGCCTCGCCGACAGGCTCGGCGAACGCACCGGGCTCCGGAGGCGGCGGCACAACAGGGTCGCTGGCGGGCGCGCCCCCGACGCTGTCGTCGCCCGGCAGGTCGAGCACCACGCGGTCCAGGCACTGGACGTCCAGGTTGCTCCGCAGACACACCTGGCCCACAGGGTTCGTGCTCCCGTGGTACGGGTGGTACCGCACCACGTCGACGCGACCAGCTCTGCCGTACCGGTTGCAGCGGTGCGGCCACGGGCCGTAGCCTTCAGCCGGAACGTCGTCCAGATCCAGGCGCTCGCCAGGAGGGTTCCACTCCCCCTCCTCCAACGGACCGCACGCGTACTGAACCTTCGCATCTTCCGGAAGCACCAAATCCTTCCCCTTGCGCAGGCGCCGCCAGACGAAGGCGGCGGCAGGACGCTTCCTGGACGGGTGGCTGTAGACCGCAGTCTCGTACTCGTGGTAGAAGCCGAGCCGGCACACCTTGCAGTGCTGAGGCACATCGTCGTTCGTCTTGTGCTTCCAGCACGTGGGACCGCACCTGTGCAGGTGGCCACGGATGATACACTTGCGCGCGTCCCGCGCGAAGCAGCGCGCCCAGGTCCGCGCCTCATCCCCCGGGCACTCAGCAAAGTGCATGGCCGCGGCGCCGTCCGCGCGCACCACGCGGTACGCAGGCTTGCGGCGGTACTGCGGCTGCAGCGTCACGTGCGCACCCGTGAGAGGCTCTCCAAATACCGCCGGGTACTGTGCCCGCTGCTCATGGGGATCGGGCTCTGGATCTGCCAGCGGCGCGAACGGGCGCTGCCGGAGCGGACCCTCTATTGCGGGCTGCTGCTCCAGCATCGCCCGCTCCTCCACGAGATCGACGTTCATCATGGCCGCAACCTGATTCCGCAGCTCTTCTGTGGACAGTTGGTTGTCAGCACGGACGGAGCGGCGGCCCTCTTCGTACGCCCTCTTGCACAACTTCCCGAGCTGACGACGCGAGGCGCCAGCGATGGTATCGCACTTCAATTGGAGGTCGCTCTCCTCTCGCTTCCCGTCCGCGAACGCGAGACGTCGATCCCGCGGGCCGAGCGGAAGCGGCGGCAGACGGTCCGGCCCGTCCAAGCCCAGCTGCCGGCCCACCTCCTCCGCCGCGTCGAACTGCACGCTGCCGACCCTGGCGAGCACGGCCTCCCTCCACCTCCTCAGACGCTCCTCGAGGCCTTCGACGTCCCCCGCGCGCAGCTTCGCGAGGAACGCGCCGGTCATCGGGTGCAGGCGCCACAGGTGGATGTGCGGATGGATGCCGCCGCGCCCCTGCGACTCCACGGGTCCGAAGAACGCGCGGACGAGCCCGAACGCTCCACACGCCCCCGTGGCGGCCACGCCGTCGGAGACGCCCGTGGCCCCGCGCTGCCGCGTGACGCCGACGACATGCTCCAGGAACAGTTCCAGCATGAGGTTCGTGACCATGGCCTGCGACACCGGGTCAGCGGCCACCCGCCGCAGCATGTCCCGCGTTGAGGGCATCACAGGAGCAGTCTCCTCCAGCAGCCGCCATCGCTGTACGGAGGCGCCCTCGTACATCAGGGACACCATCAGGTTCCGAGTGTCCGCGATGTTCGGCGTCGTGAACACCAGGGGCGGCCCGAAGAGCCGGGTGTAGCTGGTACTGATGTGCCGCAGCGTGGTCCGGTGCGCGTCGGACCCGACGACATCACGGTTGCTGAGCAGCATGCTGCGCAGCGCGCTCTTGACGTTCCGGGGCAAGCCCTCGAGGCCCAGGGCCTCCTTGATGCCCGCCCCCCTGCCGAGCACGGCCACGACCTGCGCCAGATCCTCCGGCGTCAGTGCGGCGAGGTCCGCGATGCTTTCCCCCAGACGCTGCTTGCGCACGAATAACCTAGCCGACTGAATGATAGCCTTTCTGCGCCAGAGGCAATACTGGGCCGTGAGCAGGTCCGCGCGGCGACGCCAGCGCGGCACGGGCGACTCAGACGCGGCGGGCGCCCGCGCAGCGTCGGGCGCGGGCGCCCGCGCAGCGTCGGGCGCCGAGACGTCGTCGGGGACCTCGTACTCGAGCTCCTCGCGAGCCATGAGGCACCTGCACCACTCGTCGTACGTCAACTTCGCCTCCCTGTCGAGTCCGAAGACGCCGTCGCCGTAGGGAAACGCGACGGGGTCGAAAGCACTCCAGAAACCGGGGGAGAACATGCTGACAGGCTCGGTTCCAGTGGGCACGACGACCCGCACCGCGCGCCTCGCCCCCCGCCCTCAGCGCCCCCGGCCGGCGCGCCGCCGCCGCCGCCGCCGCCACCGGCCGCGCGCTTCCCGGCGACTCCCGGAGGAGGCCGCGTGGCCTGAATCTTCTGCTCCGTCTGCTCCAGCTTCTTCGTGAGCGCCTCCTTGTTGCAGTTGGTGAGCGCCTTCGCAGCCTTGTGGGCCTCTTTCGCGGCTTCCGCCAAGCGCAGGTCGGAATCTCGGTCCTGGAAATTCTCCATGTCGTCGAACTGCCGCGTCAGTGCCTCCACACGCCGCTTCTCGCGCGCAATCACCTCCGCCTTCTGGAGGCTGAGGTGCACGGTCTGCCACTGCTTGTCCAGATCGGCCAGCATGTCGGCGTCCGCGACGGCGGCGCAGCACTCGCCCTCCTCGACACCCTCGCCGCCCTCTCCCTCACCAGCCTCGCCCTCGTCGCCCTCTGAATCCTCCCCGCCAGCGCCAGCCGCGTCCTCACCGGTGGGATCCCCGCACCCGCCCCCTGCCTCGCCCCCGCCGTCAGCCGCCGCGTTCGCTTCGCCCTCCGCGCTCGCTGCGCCTGCACTCGTCCGCTTCGGCGGGGCCGAGCCCGCGCCGGGCTGCACGGCATCGGCCGGGCCCTCCTGGCGAGCGTCGCCGCCCTTACCCCCCACGGCCACGCACGCCGCGAGACAGCGAGGCAGGCCCAGGAGCGAGGAGCCGTCGCCATCGCCGTCGCCCTCGGGGTCCGCAAAGTTTTGCGCGGCCTCTTCGTCCCACCGCACCGCGGCGTACTGCTCGTTCGTGTCGCGGAGGTACTCGTAAGCGCGCTTGAAATCGGCGAGGGGCACGCCGAGCTCCTCCAATAGCGCCTTCTGCAGGGTGGCGGGGTCGGACCCCGCGAAGACAATCTGCACGAACTCGACGAGGTCGCTCTCCCGCGGCGGCAGCGACAGCACCTGCCGGCCGCCGTCCGCCTGCGGGAACGCCACGAAGTTCCCCACGTACGCCTTGATCTTCTGGTCGATCGGAGCCCACTCACCAGAGTCGGCCTTGCAGTTGAACCGCCGCACGATGCCCCGCGCGATGGGCAGCAGAAGCTTCGCGCCCAGCGTGAGATTCCGCAGCGGCGGTGGCAGCCGACCGATCCAGAGATCGTTGGCCAGCGCGCAGGGCGGCATCGTGGGCAACCTCTTGGAGAGCGCGCCGTGACACCCTGCGCAGATGGGCACCTTCTGCTTCGCGTCGGCCACGAGCACCCCGTCTGACTGGCGCCTGTCAATCTTGAAGCACTTCTTGTGCAAGAGCCACAGCTTCCCGTCTGGGCCAGGGTCGCGCACTGCGGACGCCTCCAGCTCCTCGAGGGGGATGCCGCCCGGGCGCTCGACGCCGTTGGGGCCCTCGCGCACGAAGCGCCACCGAGCGTGGTACCGTGCCGGGTCCAGCAGCGCGTGGGCGCGCTGCCGCTGCGTCAGGCGCATGGCCTGCGCCTGCGCGCCCGCGGCCTCGGATGCCTCTCCCCTCGCCGCCTCGAGCTCGGCGCGCGCGGGCGGCTTCGGCACCTGGTCGCAGAGCAGCGAACGCTCCCCGGCGCCGTCCGGCTGCTGCCAGAAGTGCACGCGCTGCAGCTCGTCCGCCCAGTGGAGACGAGCGCAGACGCAGCACGCGACCCTCGAGCGCACGGCGCGGCGACTCTGCCCGGGCTCGGGCCCCTCGACGTCCGACGCCGCCGGCGCAGCGCCCAGCGCGTCCAAGTCCACGGGCGGCATGTCCACGCCCGCGGGCGGCACGGCCCCGTCCGCGCCTGGCGGCTTCCACCAGGCGCGCGGCGCGTCCGGCGCGGCAGCGGCGGCGGCGGCCTCCCCCGAATCGGCGGGCGCTGCGCAGGCCGGCCAGTCGTGAGACCCCGTGACGAGGTGCTCAGAGAAGGCCTCCACGCACTGCCGCCACTCCTGGGGCCTCACGGGCCGCACGTCGTCGTCCTGCTGGGGCCACTGCTCGGCCAGGTAGAACAAGCGCTTCCTATACTCCGGCCACCCGTGGTGCTTTTCGTGCACGTGCGTCATGAAGCCGGCATGCGTGGCGAAGTTCTTGTCGCAGAGGCGGCACGGGAACGGCGGGAGAGCCTCCGGGGCCTCTTTAAATGCCCGCAGAGGACGGCGCTCGCCACACGGGAGGGCCACATACTCGGGCTGGAGCCTGGGCACGCGCGCCTTGCGAGCGGCAGCGATGGCCGGGGTCGGCGCGGGCGGGGCGCCGCCGGCATCCGTCTCGCGCTTCCGCGCCTCCTTCACGGCCAAGCCATACCGTTCCGGGCACTCGCGCGTCAGGGAACTGTGGCGCTGGTCCGGGTCCCACTCCCCAAATGGTCGCTGCTCGGGTCTGCCGTGGCTCCCACAGAACTGCCCTTCGCCTTTGCAAGAATGCCGGCACTGCCCGAGCACGTGCACGCCCCGGTGCGGGTGCCAGACGCGCGCGACGCACCTGCCAGCGACGCACGGCGCGGGGTCCAGGAGCCAGGCCGGCAAGGTGCCCTCCTCGCTCACGGGGGGGTCATCCAGAGCCACGTTCACCTCCACGCCCCCTGCCTTCACTGTCTTCCCTCTGAGACGCTCCTCCTCTTCCTTCCGCAGCCGCTCCTGCTGCAACCGCTCCTGGTCCCTTCTCGCCGCCCCGCGAGTCCGCGGCCCTGGGCCCTCGGGGGCTTGCCTCTTGGGTCCGCCGCCGAGCAGCCGACCCGCGCCCCCGCCCGCGCCCCCGTCGCCGTCGCCGCCCGCGCCACCGTCGCCCGGCCCCTGCGCACCAGAGCCCGACCCCGACGCTGGTCCACCGTTCGCACCGCTGCCCGAAGAGAACCCGCCGCCGCCGCCGCCGCCCCCGGAAGAGTCGTCGCCGCCGCCCCCTCCTCCCACCACCTCATCCCCGCACCCCGCCAGCCGCAGCCATTGGCTGCATGTCCGGTCCAACCAGATGCGCACGAATTCCTGCGAATACTTCGTCGCCACCCTTGCAACACCCCGCGCGAGCTTCGCTTCCTTGAAATCGGGCTCCCCGCGCCGATCGGCGAACGCGTCCGGCCAGACACCGCCGTGACGGGCACGGAAATCGTCGAGGGCAATCAGAACGTCCTTATCATTCTTTGCGGCCGCGTCGTCCTTCTCCACCGCGGCGAGCAACGCGGGATCCCTCTCGAGCGCAGCGAGCAGGCGCTGCTGGTCCAGGTCCCAGTGCCCCGCGGCGAGGTTCCACGTCAAGCCCACGCCCGCCCGCTCCCGGCGCACGAAAGCCGCCACCTGCCGCGCCGCCTGAGGCTTCAGCTTGAGGAGCTGCTGCCAGACGGGCCACTCGGGGATCGCCTGCGGCTTCAGGTCCGCCAAGTACACGGGCGGCTTCAGGTCGCCACTCGGGGACCGCCGCGCGCCCTCGGCGGCCTCCACCCTGTACATTATGTCGCGGTCGCCCTCGAGCTGCTGCAAGCGCGCGGCCAGGGCGTCGCCCATGCGAGCGACGCCGCCGCGCGCGCGGCACCAGGCCCGCAACAGCCAGAGCTCCGCGGGCACGTCGCCCGGCTCGCCCGTGTAGTAGCCGCGCCGCCCCTGGGGGAACGTGTCGGCGGCGAAACCCGACTCCACGGCCTCGGAGAAGAACGCACGGCCAGGGCCGGCCCACGCTTTCGGGATACCGAAGACGCGCGGCCAGGGCGCCAGCCTGCTCCCGTCGGGCCCCGCGCGCTGGTACCACGGCTCCAGAGCGTGTCGCTGGTCCAGCTGCACGCTCGCTTCGCAGTTGTCCTGGTGGAAGCACTCGTCCTCCAGCAGCAGACCACGGAACTCAGCGAATCCGTTCTCCCCCCCCGCCGCGCACCGGGCCGCCTGCGCGCGCTTCCTGGCGCGGGCGCGCTCCGCCTCCACCGCCTCGCGCTTCATCACCGCCTGGCTAGGCAGCTTCTTCGGCGCGAAATGCAACCTCTTACACCAACCATCGACCTCTCCGTCGGTCAGCTCCCGCGCGCTCTCGAAATCCTGCTGGCACTTGTAGCAGAGGAAATCGGAGGGCAGGCGCAAGAGCACGCTGCCGTGCACCGGGGCGCCAGGAGCGCCGTCCAGCCGCGCCTGCTCTGCGTACCGCGCCTGGCGCGTCGCCTCGCGCACCTCCCCCGGCCTCCAGACCTCGCCCTCGGCGGCGTCCAGCGACGGCAGCAGCGGCGCGCGGACAGGCCCCGGCTTGCCGTCGTCGCGGAGCGGCGCGCGCCAGCGCAGCGGCTCGCGACGGCAGCAGACCCAGACCTCGCGCTCCACGCCCTCCTGTTCGAGCCGTTGGAGCAGGCGCTGCCACTGCTCCCAGGGCTCCCGCACGTCCGAATTGGGCACGGGCGTGCGGCGCAGCAGCTCGGGGTCGGCCCTGCGCAGGCGCCGGATCGCCTGCGACCGCGCCACGTTGTCCTGCGCCGTGGCCGCGTCGAGCCCCAGGGCGACGTCCCGCAGCCGCTCCAGCTCCGCCACCTGCCGCTGCAGCTCCGCGTCCGGGGCCTCCCCCGCGAAGAACCTGGGCGCGACGGGCACATACGACAGCATGCAGGTCGCCAGCACGTACCGCACGAAATCCTCGTGCTCCTCGTCGATGCCCGTGGGGAGCTCCTCCTCGTCCGCCATGCCCCGCGGCTCCTCCTCCGCGTCCGCCATCTCTGCGTCCCCCTTCTCCTGCTCCCTCCGCTCCTCGTCGCCCTGCTCCTGCTCCTGCTCCTCCTGCTCCTGCTCCTCCTCACCCTGGTCCTCTTCCTCCTGCTCCTCTTCTTCCTCCTCCTCATCCTCCTCCCCGAGCGCCTCGCGGCGCGGCTCTTCGGCCGCCAGGGCGGCCATGGCTTCGCGGACCCGCCTGACTTTCGCCAAGGCAACGAAGACGTCGAGCCCGAGCGGGGCGCCCTGCAGCGCGTCCACGTGCTCCAGCAGGGCGCCCACGAGCGCGGTCTTCACCCGCCGAGCCAGCGCCCTGTCTGCCCTCTGGAACCTAGCGAACATATCCGCCGTGACCTCCGCGCGCCGCTCCTCCGCGAGGCAGTCGGCCGGGTCCTCCCCCTCCTCCTGCTCCTCCTCCTCCTCGCCGAAAGCCTCCGCCTCATCCTCGGCCGCGCGATGCAGCAGCTCCTGCCGCCGCGCCTCGAGCGCCCGCGCCTCCGCCTCCCTGCTCTCGGCATCGCGCCGCGCGGCGGCCGCCTGCGCGTACTTCTGCCGCAGCGCGTCGAAGGTCGCGGGCGCGTTGAAGGACGCCGCGCGGCCCTTCCGCTCGTGGTTCGCGATGAAATTTGCCAGCCTGCGCTCCTCGTCATCCTCCGCCTTCTCCACCGGCATCCTCTGGTGCTCCTCGCACCACGCCTCCAGCGCCTGGACCTGGATGAGATCCGCGTCCAGCGCCGCCTCCAGCTGCGCGCGCCAGCCCTCGTCCAGGCCCTCGACGCCACGCGCTCGGACGTGCTCCACCCAACGCGCGAGCAGATGCTCCTGCGGATCGTCGTCGTGACCGAAGCGCTGCGGCCCTCGCCGGTGCCTCCCCACGAAAGCCTTCACCTCGAGCACGCGCTCCTGCGCCGTCCGCCGCTGCCACGCGCGCCTGTTCACCAATGCATTGAACCGCTCCTTGTTCTCATCATCCAACTCGTAGTGGCCAGTGCTGACATTATTGATCCACCGCGCTAGCTTCTTCTCCTCCTCGTCCTCTGCCCCCTGCTTCGGCAGCTCGTCGAGCACCTCCACGTGCTCCTCGATGCGGTCCAGCATCGCGCGGGCGCGCGCGCGCCTCTCCTCCCGCCGGTCCACGAGCCCGTCGAACCGCGCGCGCCGCTCGGGGGTCAGCACATGCTGTCCATCGCACACGTGATGGACCCACTGTCCAAGCGCGGACTCCTTCTGCGCTGGAACGCAGCCGTGCTCGTCCACGTGCCTCGCCAGCTCGCCCAGCATCTCCTCGGAATGGTCCCGCGATCGCGCCTCCGCGCCAGCATGCCGCACACCGCTCATGTCGATGCCCAGGTGCGCCGCGAGCGCGGCCCTGTACACCTCAATGTCCAATCGCTTGCGCTCCGAGCCAACCCAGCGCCGCGAGGACGGCACTCCAGCCTCGCGGTCGCCCCGCAATCGCGCAGCCAACTTTTCCAATTCAGCGAAACTCATCCGGGCCAACGCCGCCGCGTCCACTCCGTCGCGCGCGCTCCCGCGAGCGCCCTGCACCCCTGCGGCACCCTGCTCCACGCGGCGCTTCGGCGCCCCGCCCCGCAGCGCGCCGCGCCCCGCAGCCGCGCGCGGTGACCGCGAAACCGAGCTCGAACGCCTGTGAGCGACGACGCGACACCACGGCGCGCTCTCGGCTCCCCCCCACTCCACGTCACCAGAACCCACCGACTCCTCCACCGCGCACACGTGGCCACCGTCGAGCCACAGCAGAGCACCGGCGCAGAAGCCCGCCGCGTGCCCCAGCGCCCACGCCACACGCCCTCCCTCCTGCGCTCCGAACGCTTCCACAGATTCCGCAGAGAACACGCGCACATGCAGGAAGCGGGAGCGCAAGTGCTGGACGACGACCTCAAGATTCCAGCGCTCCACCAGCGACCCACAGGCGCCCGAACCCTCGTGGTTCTGACACGCGCGACCGAAATGCCCCGCGGCGTCCCCCCCCACGAGCTCAGCCACTGCGCTCTGCAGGCACTTCCCACGCCACTCGACGGGAGAACTAGCGCGCGCGCGGCGGTTCCCCCGCCCGCGTCCGCCGCGCGGCCGTGGGCGCGGTGGGCGAGCGGCACCGAATGCACCAACAGACATGGGCACGGCGCCGTCCTGCGTCGCCCCGCTGAACCCCGCCGGACACGCTCCGAGAGCGATCATGGCGCAGGCAGCGCGCACGGCCAGGTCCCCAACGAAAACCTTGGACTCCCGCGCAGCCCGGCACTTCGCCCCGCCGATGCCGACGCCCGGCGAGAACCGGCGCGCACAGACGCGGCGGCCGCCGCGCGTCCGTGCCGAGAGCCCGTAGAGCACGCAGCAGAACCACCTGGCGGTGACGACCGCGGCCTCACGATCGGCCTGCTCGGGCGCGTCTGGGAGCTCCCGCGCGAACACATCTCGCTGCCGCCACCAGCGCGCCGCCGCGACCTTCCTCGTCATCACTACTCTGCCGTCTTCCTGGGGCGGGCACACGCCGAGAGCGACGAGAACGCAGGCTGCGCGCAGGGCCGCGTCACCCACGGTCCACGACGACGCGTCGGGCGCAGGCGCGGCGGCGGCGCGGGGCGCGCGCGCCTTCGGCTGCTCCGAGTCGACGGCACGGGCCGCGCGCGCGACAGAAACTGCTCCACGCGCCCGTTCTTGCAAGCCGCCCCCCGCGCGGTGCGCCCAGACGAGACCCGCTCTGGCGACGCGTCGCGCTGCAGTAAGCGGGGCACGACGGGGAGCAGCACGCGGCATGCAATCTGCTCGTTCCGCTCGGCCGCCGCCTCCGTCCGCCGCGCCCACTCCGCCTCCCGCGCACCGAACCCGCCGGCACGACGCGCGGCGCGCTTTCCGGAGCGATTTCTGCTCGCGCTCCGCCGCCTCCAGCGCAGAATCATCGACGACCTCCTCATGAATCACGGCGTGCTCTGCGAGCAAACAATCCTGCACCCGGTCCCATGCTCGCGACTTCCGGGCCGGCGCCGAGCGCTCCGCGCACCGCCCCTGCGAACCGCGGCCGCCCCCCGCCCGGGCCCGGAGCGGGTCCCGGCCCCGGTCCCGGTCGTCGCAGTCGTCGTCGTCGTCGTCGTCGTCGTCGTCGGCGCCCTCCTCCTCCCCCTCCTCCTCCTCCTCCTCTTCCTGCTCCTCCTCCTCCTCTGCTCCTCCTTCTCCTCCTCCTCCTCCTGCTCCTTCTCCTCCTCCTCCT
>CAUYUJ010018968.1:127500-190721 GCA_963575745.1 Prorocentrum cordatum | reverse complement strand
TAGAATTAAGTCGGGCCTGTCCCTCTACAGGGGGACTATTCAAAAATAGTCAAAAATAGTCCGGGGACTATTATTCGATTATTTTTGGGCATCTTTTGAGCATGTTTTTAGTATTTTCTGTTTTTCGTCGAAAATCACCCTGTAGGGGGACAGGCCCGACTTAAACGTATAACTATTACACAATGGACACTGAAAGCTGGAGCTGGAGCAGCGAGCAGCAAGTCTAAGCCGCGCCGCCTCATGGCCCCGCAAGGTGGCTGGCGGATTTTCGTGGCACAGACTGCAGTCGGGCGTGTCCTTCTACAGGCGGAGTATTCAAAAATAGTCAAAAGATAATGCGGGGACGATTTTTCGAGTATTTTTGAATATTAGTTGAATATGTTTTGACTATTTTTGTTTTTCTTCCAAATCCCCCTGTAGGGGGACAGGCCCGACCTAAGCCTAGACCTGTGCAGTCGGAAGGCCGTGATGTCTGAAGACTGAACGATCCGCGCGGTGTCAGAAACCAGCGCCGCAGTAGTCACGGCGCGAACCTGACGCGTGCGCCCTTCTTGGCCGAAGCCAGGTGGAGGGTTTCTCCGAAGGGCTTAGACGACCCGTCCTCCTACTCCTCCTCCTCCTCCTCCTCCTCCTCCTCCTCCTCCTCCTCCCTCCTCCCTCCCCCTCCTCTACCTCCTCCTCCTCCTCCCTCCCCCTCCTCTACCTCCTCCTCCTCCTCCTCCTCCTTCTCCTCCTCGGGTCGCCTACGGCCCTGGGGGAAACCGTGCAAGGCCAGGATGGTCCATAACCGATCCTGGGGTCGGGGGCGGCCTCACCGGCCCCTGGCAAGCCATCCTTTCCGTGACGTCCCCCTCGCCTCGCCCCAAGACTTGAGTCGGGCGTGTGCCTCTACAGGAGGAACAGTCAAAAGTAGTAACAAGTAGTCTGGAGACGTTTTGTTTGGATATTGGTTTGAATCTTTCTCGAACTATTTTAAAGTCCTTCGTTCAAAGTCCGCCTGCAGGGGGACATGCCCGACCTGACCCACGACGTATGTATGCGACCGGAGGGAAGCTTACAAGGCGAGGATGACGTCATGGACGGGGATGGTTTGCTAGGAGTCGGTCGGGTCGCGCCCGATGGGGTCCAGGGTGGCCCGGGCCACGCGTTGCGGTGGCGCGACGGCGCCCTTCCGCGGAGGAGAGCTCGGTCTCCTCAGACTGGACGTCCGAGGCGGAGGGCGACGCGGACGTCGAGGAGCCGACGGGCGAGGTGCGGGGGTGGGGGAGGATGAGGGGGAGGAGGAGGAGGATGAGGAGGAGGGGGAGGAGGAGGAGGAGGAGGAGGAGGAGGAGGAGGAGGAGGAGGGGTGGAGGAGGAGGGGGAGGAAGGAGGAGGAGGAGGGGGTGAGGGAAGGAGGAGGAGGAAGGAGGTAGGGGAGGAGGGAGGAGGAGGAGGAGAGGAGTGTGAAGGAGGAGGGGAGGAGGAGTTAGGAGTGAGGAGGAGGAGGAGGATGGAGGGATAATGAGGAGGAGGAGGAGGAGGAGAGGAGGGAGGAGGGAGGAGGAAGGGAGGGAGGGGGAGGTTGAGTGGAGGAAGGAGGAGGGGGTGGAGAGAGGGGAGGAGGAGGAGAGGAGGAGGAGGAGGAGGAGGAGGAAGGAGGAGGAGGTAGGAGGAGGAGGAAGGGGAGGAGGAGGAGGGGGGATGTGTTGTTTGCACGTGGGTTAGAGCCCGTGCGCCCGCTCCGTGGGAGCCCGAGCGAGCGAGGGCCCCATGAGGGGCCGAGCCGGAGCGAGGGGCGGACCAAAAGGGGCCCGGAGCGAGGCGAGCGAGAGGGCCCGGCCGAGCAGCCAGGACCACCATCCAAGGCGACGGGGAAGATGAGGGGCGGGAGGGGGGAAAGGAAGGGTGATGGGCCTGTTCTCCACCGCCACCATAAGTCGGAGGGGGGAAGGAGGTGGAGGACGAGGAGGACGAGGAGGAGGAGGAGGAGGAGGACGAAGACCCCCTCCCCCTCCAACTTATGGTGGTGGTGGAAAACAGGCCCATCAAAGGGGGGGGAGGCTGGACCTGGCCGGGACCCCAAGGCGCCCGGCGTCACGCTGCTTCCGCAGCGTCGGCCTCGGGATCCCTCGGCCCCCTTCCACGAGCAAGGGCCAGCCGAAACAGGGGAAGAACCTTGTGGCCCTCTCGAGGTCCGGGCCCTTGCCGATGTCGCGCCGGGCGACAGGGGGTGGTGGTGGGGATTGGACTGGGATAGTCAGGAGGGGGAAAACACACGGACACAATTAATCGTCCACTCCCAGGAAACTATAGGAAAATATGGGCAGTGGGGGGGAAGACGAAAACCCAGGAAATATTGGGAAAATATGGGAATGTCTTTTTTATTTGCCTGTTTTTCTTTGTGTGTCTCAGGGCCCCTTCAGCTAGGGGGAGGGCGCCTGCCGCATTTGCAGCTGGTGCTCGGCCCCGCCGCCAGGGGTGATTCTGACACCCTCCTCCGTGCGCCCATTTTGGCTCAAGATGGAAAAGAGATATTGTTGTCCATCGGCATACTATCTCATCATGGTAGCGTGAGCTGGCCACTCACTGCTGCCGACCCCACCAGAGCCTCGGCCGCGGGCGCCACGGCGAGCTGGCAGGAGGCCCGAGGCTGGAAGAGGGCGGCATCGACCGCAGCGAGCTCGGCAGCGACCGAGCAACCGGCAGGGGCCGGGAAGACTGGCCGCAGGCGCGGCAAGAGGAGCGACGCAGCGATTGAGACCAGGCGCAAGGCCCTCCAGTTCAAGCACGACTTGAAAGAGGCAGGCAACAGGCTTCGTGACCTCGCGTACATCGAGGACCATCCTTCGGAGAACTCCTCGGACGTTGTTGAGAGAACGCAGAAGGAAGTCCTAGGTCGGATCACGGACCTCGAGCGTACGAGGCAGGAGATAGCCGAGAGCAGGGAGGAGCTCGCCGAGAGACACGCTGCTAAGCATGGACGAGCAGGTTCGGCAGCAGTTCGAACTGCTGAGGCAGGAGTTCGCGGCTCGAATGAGTCAGACCGCCGACGAGATGCGGAGGCTGGAGAACGAGAATCAGCGGCTTCAGCAACAAGTAGCAGGAGGCCTCGCGGCAATTCCGCAGGCGATAGAACGGATGGGCGAGCAGATCAGAGGCGCGTCGAGCGCAGGAGGAGCCGCTCCCGGTCTCGTAGACACCAAGGGGATTGGCAAGCCCACAACGATGGGCGACGATCAAGAGAAGTTCGGGGCTTGGAATCGCAAGATGGAGAACTACGTGATAGGCGTGTACGGAGAGAGCTTTCGTCCCGTTCTTCGGTGGGCTGCAGAAGCCGAACGCCCCGTGACGATCGAGGGGGCACAGGCGGCGCACGGCGGAGTACCCGAGCTGGAGACCAAGGTCAACCAGCTGTACGCGGCGCTGATCAGCACGACGGCGGACGGCAGCGAGAGCAACGACCTCGTGACGGGCGCCCCCGATGGGAACGGTCTAGAGGCCTGGCGGAAGCTTCACCGCAGGTGGGATCCGACGACAGGTCCGAGGAAGCGGCTGATCCTGAGGTCGATCATCTCGCCTCCGAAGTGCAGCGCGGACGAACTGGGATCAGCCTTAGAGAAGTGGATCCAGCAGATAGGCAGGTACGAACGCCGCCAAGGAGAAGATGGTCTAGCCGAGCTGCCAGAGGATATCAAGATGGCGGCCCTCGAGATGCTCGTGCCTCAGGACATCGAGAACCACCTCGTCCTCAACAAGCATCGGCTCATCACGTTCCAGGACAGTCTGAACGAGGTGATGACAATCGTGGAGGCTCGGACCGGCGTGAAGATCAAGGAGCCATCGATCCGTGCGCGGGCACATCATCCGGACGACATGGACGTCGGGTCATTCGGAGCCCCGAAGGGCAAAGGCAAAGGCAAGGGCAAGGACGGCAAGAGCAAAGGGAAAGGCAAGACTCAGGAGCCGAAGGGGAAGAGCAAATCGACGAACGGATCATACTCAGGCTCCCGCACGTCCCCGATGGGTTCGGGCCGTGGTTCAGGGCGCACGGCACCTCGAAGCACCAGCGGGCGCTTCGACGGCTACTGTCGGAATTGCGAGAGATGGGGCCACAAGGCATCCGACTGCTGGAAGAGAGAGCAGGGATCGAGTACGAGGGCTGGAACTGGATCCGCAACGGGGGCAAGCGCTGGTGGTAAAGTCGGTAGCCGCGGTGGCAAGGCCGGCGGCTAGGCGGCAGGCAGCCTGGAGGAGGAGCCTGAAGCGGAGGTCGCCGCTCTGGACATGGGCAGCCTGGACTGCCTGGAGCTCGCCAGCGGCAGCGGCCGCGGCGTGGTGGCGGTCGATCTCTCACCCTTCGCGCAGGACGACTGGATGAAGTTCAACTGGGACAGCGGTGCAGCTATCTCAGCATTCCCTCGGAGTTTCGCGCCGCCGACGGGAATGAAGGGCAACGGCAGCACGTATCGCACGGCCAGTGGTGAGCTCGTCCCGGACGAGGGCAGCTTGCAGCTCAAGGCGGAGGACGAGTACGGAGTGCTACGAGCGCTCAAGGGACGCGTGACGAACGTGCACAAGCCGTTGATCTCGGTGGGGCAGGCAGCAGGAGCTGGACAGTGTTCGTTCTTGGGCCGCAATGGCGGCTGGATATTCCACGAGAAGAGCCCAATCGGCAAGCGCGTGGTAGGCATGCTCGAGAAGGAGGCGAAGGCGGCGAAGCACCAGATGATGCCGGTCTATCGCGAGCAGGGCGTCTACAACTTCTACCTCAAGAAGGGCCAACATGGCTCGGTTGCTCCTCTCGAGGAGGGACTTTCGGCGAAGTCGAAGTCCGAGCTGGTGGAGCTCCTCAGTGGCAAGTCGAAGGAGGAGCTGCTGGAGATCCTCGAGAAGACAGTCCCCAGGAGGCAGCCCTCGGCGTAAGTCCACTGGAAGACTCAATACCAGGGCCCCCTGCGGCATTGGCTGCGGGGGCGGCAGCGGCGGGGTCGGGACCTTCCGACGTGAGACCGCCAGGTTTTCAGCCAGCGGCAGCTGCTGCGGCCGACGTTTTGCTAGCTGCTCCTGATGGACAGCAGGCCGACGAGGGCGAGGAGGAGGCTCGCCCAAGGGTGCTGAAGGCACCTCATGAGCCCTCTCAGAGGGAGATCGCTGAACACGAGGCGATGGGACACGCGACTTATCGCAGCTGGTGTCGCGTGTGTATCGCGGCAAAGGGCCAAGGCCAGCCGCATCTCCGCGCACCGGAGGACGACGAGACAGCGGTGCCGGTGATCTCATCCGACTACGCCTTCATGGGCCAGGATGACGCGGACACCATGCCGATGCTGGTCCTTAGGGATCGGCGCTCGAAGATGATGGCAGCGACATTCGTGGAGAAGAAGGGCGACGACGCCTACGCCATCAAGTTCTTCGCACGCTTCTTACGGATCCTGGGCTACAGGAAGATCGTCAACAAGTCCGACGGCGAGCCCGCGATCCTGCTGGTCAAGAGGCGTGCGGTGGAGGAGGTTCCTGGCCTCGAGGCCATTCCTCAGGAATCGGCACCGGCCGATCATCAGGCCAATGGGGAGATCGAGGTCACGGTGCGCGAGATCAAGAAGCAGGTGCGGGCGCTCAAGATGGACCTGGAGTCCAAGCTTGGCGTCAAGGTGGAGGACAAGCACCCGGTGCTAGCGCACCTGCCGGAGCACGCCGCATCGGTAATCAACCGATATCGGCGCGGCCAGGACGGCAAGACCGCTCTTCAGCGGCTCACGGGACGGCAGTGGAGGAAGCCGGTCCCGCTCTTCGGCGAGCGCCTGATGGTGCGGTTCGCCGGGGAGCGCACGAGGAAGAACGCGCTGGAGGAGCAGATGGTGGAGGCTCGCTACATCGGCCACCACCCGCGCGACGGATCGATGATGGTCATCACGAGCGACGGTGTGAAGAAGGCGGTCGGCTTTCGCAGCCTGCCGCAGAGCGAGAAGTGGATCACGGCGGGCTGGGACAGCCTGAAGGGCCTGCCGTGGGACGTGGCTCCGCGCGCGGCCAGTGCGCCGCGAGCCATCGTCGGACCGGGAGAGGCCGGTCCGCCACCGATTGTGGTGGTGCCGCCGCAGCCGCAGGCGCCGAGGAGGATGTGCGTTCTCAAGGCGGACGTCGAGCGGCTGGGCGCAACGCCGGGATGCCCAGGGTGCGTCTCGATCGCCAAGCACGGCAAGGTGCTGGCGGGCCATGCGCACAACGCGGTGTGCAGCAAGAGAATCTTCGAAGCGCTGGACGCTGAGGAGGCAGGCCGGGAGAGGACCGGCCAGTATCGAGAGCGGAGGCAGGGCCAAGAGGCCAGAGTCCGACCAGCGGCAGCGGCCGCGGCAGGGACCCCTCCGCCGAAGACGGCTCGGAGGATCACCGAGCCGGCGGCAGCGGCGGCGTCGGCGTCGGCCGCGCCGGCCGCGACCCGATCGGCAGCAGCGCCAGCCGCGGCAGCCGCAGCGGCGCGCATGCGAGAGAGCCAGCCGGTAGCATCGGGCTCCGGCGTGGCGGCTCCTTCAGGAGGAGCGAGCTCCAGTTCGGGAGCAGTGCGAGCGGCAGAGGCCGCCGAGGATGTCGACATGACCGCGACCAGGTCGCGGCTGAAGCGCTTGGCGGAGGTGGCCCCGGATGACGTGCCGGAGGCCCTCGAGCGCGGTGATCCACAGCCGGCAGACGTGCCGGTACCGGTGGACATGGAGGATCTCGCGGCGCAGCCGGCGCCGGCGGAAGGACCTCAGCTGCCAGCTGGAGTGGCAGTCGTTTGGAACGCCAGTGAGGGGAGGCACATGCGGGTGCTCGCCCTCGATGTGGCGTCGATCGAGCTGGTTGAGCTCGGAGTGCTGACGAGAGCGAAGGCGGAGTTGCTCCCGCTCGTTCGCGAACAGGTCAGTGGCCATTGGGCCAGCGCGGCGTGGACATCGCCGACGAAGAGGTGGACAGCATCGCCCTATCGGCGTTGCAGCTGGGCGCCGTGGACGTGGCAGAGGTGTACTCGCCACATCGGTTCTCGGCTCGGGCAGCGGAATTTCAGCTGCGCCCGGGCTTCGCGGCGGACCTGGAGGAACTCAAGGAGGACGGGGCGCCGTGGGACTTGCGGCGCCCCGAGGATGTCAAGGAGCTCGAGAAGCAGCAGGAGCGGATGGATCCCATCCTGCTCACGGGGTCCCCTCCATGCGAGAAGTTCAGCTTGCTGAGGGGCCTGAGCGCCAAGTTCAGGACCGATGAGCAGGAGGCGGCTGAGATGGAGGAGGCCAGACACCACCTGAAGGTGGCGGTCGACGCCTACTGGCGTCAGCTTAAGAAGCCAGGCAGGTACTTCCTGCATGAGCATCCCTGGAGCGCGCGATCGTGGAACGAGGATATCGTCAAGGAGCTGGTCGCGCATCCAGGAGTCTTCACGGTCAAAGGCCCCATGTGTCGGTGGGGCATGAAGCTCACGAACCCACGCAGTGGCCATGAGGAGTTCGTGCGCAAGGAGACCGGATGGGTCACCAACCATCCAGGCTTAGCCCGGAGGCTGCAGGGCACTTGCAGCAATGTGGACGGCCGAGCGGAGTGGCATCGCCACATCACACTCGTGGGCGGCATCGCGCGGTTCGCGAAGGTCTATCCACCGAAGTTGGTGGAGGCGGTGCTGGAGGAGCTCAAGGACACGCTGAATGACGTGGGGGAGCTCAGCACCGCCCAGGTGCAACAGTCGGGCCCAGTCCCTGTGGACGCGGCAGTTCCGCCCGGGGACTGGACGAGTTACTGGGACGATGTCAATGGCGGCTACCTGGAGGCGGGCCTTGTGGCCCAGGCTCGCGCGGTCGAGCGCGAGTGGGTCAAGAAGCAGGAGCTGATCGAGATCGTCCCGAGGTCTCAGGCTTTCGCCGAGACTGGGCGTCCGCCCATCCCACTCAAGTGGGTCGACACGAACAAGGGTGACGCGGAGAGGCCCAACTACAGGAGCAGGCTCGTGGTGAAGGAGATCAAGGCGAAGAAGCGCCCGGATGAGCAGCTGGAGGCGTCCGAGGTCTTTTCGGCCATGCCTCCTCTGGAGGCCATGCAGTCGCTGGTCTCGCTGATGGTCACGTGGACGCGGGAGCCACCGCTCCACATTCAGGAGTCGCTTCGCAAGAAGGGCAGGAAGCCGGGCAACTTCAAGATCGGTTTCTTCGACATCAGCCGGGCGCATTTCTACGGGAAGGCGCAGCGTAGGATCTTCGTGGAGCTGGAAGAGGAGAGTCGCAAGGAGTATGGCGAGGACAAGTGTGGCTTACTCCTCAAGTCCTGGTACGGCACGCAGGACGCCAGCAAGATCTGGCAGGGCGATTACACGGAGCTGCTGGAGGAACACGGATACAAGGTGGGCGTGTCGTGCCCAGCGGTCTTCTACAAGGAGGTGGACGAGACGAGATTGCTGGGGCACGGCGACGACTTCGCGGTACTGGCTCAGCAGCAGGACATCGACAGCTTCGAGGCCACGCTGGGAAAGAAGTACGAGTTCAAGAAGACTGCGAACCTAGGCTTCGACGAGGGCGACGACAAGCAGGCGGTCTTCCTGAATCGGGTCATCGAAGTCAGTGCGGGAGTTCCGCCTGGCGGTGGCCGGCCCTGCCGGCATGCGATGATCGAGCCGGGCAAGCGGCGCGCGGAGATCGTGATCGACGAGTTGGGTCTCAGCAAGGCCAACGGCGTGGACACGCCGACTGAGAAGCGCAGCGCCGACAAGCAAATGATGGATGCGAAGTCGGCGGCGCTGGGAGCGGCGGAAGCTTCGCGCTTCCGATCCCTCACCATGAGGGTGGCCTACCTGTCGCAGGACAGGCTGGACTTGGCAGAGGCATCAAAGACGCTCGCTAGGTCCATGCAGACGCCGACGGAGGCGAGTTGGCTCATGCTCAAGAGGGTTGGCCGCTACCTCAAGCGGCATCCTAGCACGGTGACGGTTTTCACGGAGCAGAAGATGTTCGACAAGATCCGGGTGCACGTGGACTCCGATCATGCGGGCTGCGCAGTCACCCGGAAGAGCACCGGAGGCTTCGTGGCGATGCTGGGGCATCATGTTGTCAAGCATGGCAGTAATCTGCAGTCGACGGTTTCTCTGAGCAGTGGAGAGAGCGAGTACTACGCCCTGGTGAAGGGCGGGAGTGTGGGCCTGGGTCTTCACAGCCTCTTCGCGGACTGGGGGCTGGACCTGAAGGTGGAGCTCGCCTCAGATTCATCGGCGGCCCGGGGCCACGTCCAACGGCGAGGTCTCGGGAGGATGCGACATGTTCAATCACGATACTTGTGGATCCAGGAGCGCGTGGGTAAGGGCGACCTCTCGGTCGCCGCGGTTCCTGGTAAGAACAATGTCGCGGACGTGCTGACCAAGAGCGTGGGTGGATCTCTTTTGAGGAGACACATGGCGACGCTCAACATCTGGGATCGGACACCGAGTTCGACTCAGAAGGAGTTCAAGTGATGAAGTGGATCGAATCCATGCTCCGCTACCTGTGGGGCTGGATGAGGTTCCGCCGGCGGCGGTATGATCGCGCCGGACGGAGTGAGGGGCTCGCGGCATGGCCGCAGCCTAGCTGATGAGATGGGCGCGTCGGCTTGGACGCGCCCGCGTACGACGTTGAGATGGGCGCGTCGGCTTGGACGTGCCCGCGTACGACGCAGGTCGTGCCTGGCCGGGTTGGCGGCCAGGCCCGAGGAGGAGTGATTCTGACACCCTCCTCCGTGCACCTATTTTGGCTCAAGATGGAAAAGAGATATCTTGTCCATCGACATACTATCTTATCACGGAGGCGAGGATGCCGCGACTGCTGCCGCACACCGCAGGGTCGCCCTTCGGCCTCCAGATGTCCCAGAGCTTCCCTCCCTGCAGCGCGAGAGGGGCACGGGCGGCGGTATGAGACATGTCGAAGAAGGGGATCACCATGTCGAGCGTGGCCTCTCCCCCAGCTCTCTGGATGGACGCGCTGGTCCCATCTGGGCCAGGGCCTTTCTTCGGGTGAGTGCGAGATGGGTTGCGCCACACTTGCTCACGACCCAAAGACTGCGGCGGCCGCTGCAGCGGATCTCCAGCAAGGGGGGACTCAGACAATGAGGTCATCGTCATACGAGTTCCCGCGAACAAGGAGGCCCAATGCCGCTCCCATCTGCGCTGGAACCCGTCAGGGTCGAAGAGTGCGACGCCGTGTTCGTCCAGTGTTTTGGCGTCCTTGCAGAAGCCCTTGTGTATCTTGAGCTGTTTGGTGATGTCGTGCAGTTGCTTGGCGTCGCCACTCTGGTCGGCTCGCACAGCGTTGCGATGGAGTGTCAGATTCTGGGACGCGATCGCCGCGCGGCGATGAGCACTGGGAAATTGCACAGGAGGTGATGATGATTATGATGCTGGTGGTGGTGATGATGATGTTGGTGGTGCTGGTGGTTGTGATGAGGCTGATGCTGGTAATAATGATGAGGATGATGATCATGATGATGATGCTTATGAGGCGGAGCATGGTGATGGTGATGGCGATGGTACTGATGGTGGCGATGGTGATGATTGTGATGATGATGATGATGGTGATGATGATGATGGTGATGACGATGGTGGTGGTGATGATGATAGTGGTTGTGATGATGATGGTGGTGATGATGATGTTTACGATGATGTGATGATGATGATGGTGGTGGTGATGACGACAATGATGACTGTGACGATGATGATGATGATGATGATGATGACGATGACGATTACGATAATGATGATGGTGATGATGATGTTGATGATGGTCGTAATGGTGATGGTAATGAAGGTAATGATGATGATAATGACACTGATGATGATGATGCTGATGATGATGATGATGTTGATGGTGACATTGATGATGATGATGATGATGATGGTGGTGGTGATGATGTCGATGCCACTGTTGCTGTCGATGATGACGAGGATGGAAATGGTGATGATGATGGTGATGATGCCGCTGCTGCTGCTGCTTATGATGAGGGTACTGGTGATGAGTATGCTAATGATGATGCTGATGATGGTGGTGGTGATGATGATTTGTGGTGGTGTTTCGTGATGGTGATGACGATGGTGATGATGATGATGATGAGGATGATGATGTTGGTGGTGGTGATGGTGATGAGTATCGTGGTTGTGGTGGTGGTTTGGACGATGATAGAGACGATGACGATGCCAATGATGATGGTGATGAGGATGATGATGAAAATGATGATGATCATGAGGCGGAGCATGGTGATGGTGATGGCGATGGTACTAATGGTTGTGATGATGATGATAATCATGGTGATGAGGATGAGGAGGAGGAGGAGGAGGATGACGATGATGATGATTAGGAGGCGGAACATGGTGATGGTGGTGGCGACGGTGATGGTGATGGTTGTGGTGATGATGATGGTGGTTGTGATGATAATGATGATGATGGTGGTGATGATGATGTCGACGATGATGATTATGATGATGGTGGTGATGATGACGACGATGATGATGATTGTGATGGTGACGATGATGGTGACGATTACGATAATTATGATGGCGATGATGAGGAAACTGATGTTGACGATGGTAGTGATGGTAATAGTGATGATGGTAATGATGATCATGATGACACTGATGATGATGATGATGATGATGATGATGATGATGATGTTGGTGGTGATGGTGTCGCTGCTACTGTTGCTGCCGATGGTGACGATGATAGAAATTGTGATGATGATGGTGATGATGCCGCTGCTGCTGCTGTTGCTACCGAGGGTGATTATGCTGAGGGTACTTGTGATGAGTATGCTAATGATGATGCTGATGATGGTGGTGATGGTGATGATGATTGGTGGTGGTGTTTGCGATGATGATGATGATGATGATGATGATGGTGATGATGATGATGATCCCGCTCTCCCAAGGGAGCCGCTGCCGACGTGCGCACTCCCCCTGCTGCTGCTACATTATCCCCTGCTCCCCGCACGCTCCCTCGAGCGAGGCCTCTCTCGCGGCGGGAGGGGGGACGGGGCGCCGAGGTCGGCCTCTACCCCCCCTTTGGTGGGGTGGAGGCCGCGCTTCATTCTGCGGAGCCCTTCGGCCTGCCTGCTCGAGAGCGGCCGAAGCGGGCACTCGTCGCCGAGTGCCATGGCCCGACGACTGCGGCAATACCCGCCGCACATCACGCAAAAGGCGAGGTCCCCCGCCCGCCACATCCTGTGGGACGGGTGGAACCTCGCGTTCCACCAGGGGGGCCACGTTTCCCCGAGATCAGGTCCAGGCCCAGGAGGTCCCCGCGACCCACCCGACCTCGCCCCCTGTGGCCCCCCTGGTGGAAGAACCCCTTCGCTGGGAGGGTTCTCGATCGAACTACTCTGCGCTGGAGACTGCTGCTCCTGCTGCTGCTGCTGCTGCTGCTGCTGCTCCTCGTCCCCTCCTCCGCTGGCTTCCCCCCCGCTCGCTGCGGCGGCTCCTGCTATGATGCCGGGGAGCGCGGCCGCGCCTGCGCCTGATCCCTCGGTTCCCGAGGCGGGCGGGGGCGGTGGCGGCGGGGGTGGGTGGGAAAAAGCGGGGAGAGGACGGCCGCTCGCCGCGCATCCGAGGCAGCACCAGATGCGCCTCGACCCGACGAGAGCCGACGAGCCGTGCCTCTCGCACGCGCGGCCTGAGCAGCGGCCGCAAGGTGCGATCGAGCGCAGGCGGCAGCCAGGAGCAGCACATCTAATCATCTGGAGGCCAGGCGCAGCGTAGCCGTCACTCGCCGTGAGCCAGCTGCTGCCCTCCTGCAACGCCAGGCCGAGCATCCTACCCAGGCTCTCGCCCCACTCGTCGGCGATGCTCGCAGCCTCGACCAGCGCGGGGAAAGTGGGGTGGATGCTGGCGCCCTGCTTGGCCCTCAAGTCGGCGAGCTTGTTGCCCCGCCGCTTCCACTCCGTGGAGGACCCGACTAGGACGTCATGCATCGTGGCGTGTCCCTTCACCTTGGTGATCCGAATGGCGTCCCTGCCTAAGTCGTGGACCCGTTGCCAGAAGGCGGTCCACAGGGTTCTGTACGGTCTAGACCAGCATAGGCACCAATCCTCGCCTGTCTCCCAGCCGTCCACGAGCAGTTGCGAGTCACTGTAGAGGTGCACGGGCGAGAGACAGTGGGCCAGGGCCTCCACTGCTGCCAGCAACTCCCCCGAGCCCGACTCCTGGGCTAGCGGCCATGGCACTGGCCCCAGGATCGACGAGATCTCGGCGCCCGTGTGGTCCGTCGAGCAGGCTGCCCAGCCCGCTCGCGCCAGAACTCGGTCCTGGGCGTGGGGCGCCGCGCCATCCAGGAAGACCTCTCCATGGAGTGGCTCGCCTGCCCTCGGCCCCGCCGTGCGCACTATGCGCGCCGTGAGCGGCAGGGGGAGGTCACTGCGCGGGTCCTTGACCAGGCACCGCGACCAGATGGCATGCTCCGCGTCCGAGTCCAGCGGGCCGCCTGTGTCGTAGAAGTAGTTGATGTTGAGGTCGTCTATCTTCCACTGCCTGCGGGGGCCGTCCAGCGTGGGGCATGCCCAGACCAGGTGCCTGACTGCCCCCCTCTCCTCGCATCCAGCTGGGCAGCGCCCCGAGCTCGCGAGCGGGGGGTCTGCCAAGGCGCGGCGCTGGACGGGCCAGAGGCAGCCCACGATTGCGTTCCTGGCCGAGGACCACCGCGAAGCAAGGGCGTGGTCGGCGTGCTGCTTCGCCAGCCGCCTCCTCAGGCCGTTGATGGCCGCGCCGCCCTTCAGGTGGCCCAGCAGCGGGTCGGGGCTCGCCGCGTCCCTCCAGAGCTTCCTGATGAAGGCAGCCTGGACTTCGCGGTGGACCATGTGCCTGTCGGTCTCGCCCAGGCCGAAGATCCCCCCCAGGTCGTCCGTCCAGCGCCTGATGTGGCCAGCCCTCCAGCCGAGGCGCGCCGCAGCAAGGGCCGCTGCGGAGGCTGGGCCCCTTCCCACCAGGCCCTCTGGCCCGATGGCGGTGAGCCGCTCGCGCGCCGCCGCAAAGGCCGAGCCGAGGGCGCGCCTGTCCTGCTCCTTGACCTGCTGCAGCGCCTTCGCCCACGCCTCCATGGGCTTGACGATGTGGTCGAAGAGCGGGTCGTCCCACGGCTTCGCGGCCAGCAGGTAGCTGAGGCTGATGCTCTTGCCAGGCCCCGTGCCGAAGGCGATGGCTGCGAGCTTGGACCTCCATCTCGCCAGCGCCGAAGACGACCAGGCCATGCAATAAATACCGTATGATGTAGCGGGCTTAAGTCCAGCATTGACGAGCTTGATTGCCGCTTCCTTCCTTACCCGTCGTATCTGGTGGACACGGCCGAGCTGGGCAGCGGCGGCTTGGCGTCGGCCTGCAGCCACCTCCCCAGCTCTGGCGCCCATGGCGTAGTCCACTCCCAAGTTCCTGGTCCCCTTGGCGTGCGTGAAGGAGCCCTCGTCCATGTGGTACTCGATGAGGCGGCGCAGCTTCTCGGTGGCCCCCAGGATCTCGCTCTTGTCCCTGGAGACGACCGCGCCTATGCCCCGCTCCAGGCCTCTGATGACGGCGCCCGCCGCCTTGCCGAGCAGGATGCCCACCTGCGCCTCCGAGCCAGCATGGCGCAGGGAGCAGTCGTCGAACATGATGGCCAGGGAGACCTCCTTGTGCATGCGGCGGTGCTCCGAGTCGATGGCCATCATGCAGCAGCGGAGGAGCCCCCCTGCGTGACCGCATCCAGCCACCAAGCCCGTGGCCAGGAGGAAGGCTTCTGAGACCACGCCGTCGATGACGATCCTCCGCGGGCCCTCGTAGACGCCGAGGGCGGCCGCGGCGAGCGCGAGCGGGTATCCCTCGGCCTCGGCGCGCTGCTGGGCCACGGCGAGGGAGACCACCTCCCGCGCCTTCCAGAGGTCAAGAAGCACTCCTCCCGCACAGGCGCCTCTGCCGTCGGCCGCCTCGTTTTGCAGCGCCTGCCACCACGCCGCCTCCTCTGAGGCCTTGCCTTGGCCGCCCCAGAAGTTGGCCTTGTCCGCTGGGGCGAGGTGCGCCTCCCAGGCGCGACTCTCCCGCTGCCTGATCCTGGCCCACCATTCCGGGAGCCAAGCGAGGAGGCCGATGGGCCTGAATCCTCCCTTGGGCTTCGGCAACGTGACGAGGTGCACCAGCCTGGCAGCCGAGGGGAAGCCGCCGATGCGCTCGCACGTCATGCACAAGTCGATGAGGCACCCCACGCACTCGTCGCTGAGCGCTGCGATGAGCCTCGGGTTGAACTGATCGGCGCCCACTCCAGTCCTCCAGGCGAACTGCTTGGCCGCGTGCCTCGCCCTCTGGATGCTGGGCCTCTCCAGCATGGGCCCCACCTGAGGCCGCAGGGTGGGCGCCTCTGGGTGGGCCTCGTCCTTGAGCGTCCAGACCTCCGTGGACCAGAACTTGGCAACAGCGTTGACCCTGTCCTGTCCTCCAACTGGTGCTCCTTCAACAATCTCGTCGGGCGTCCAGCCTTGTGGTCCTCTCCTGTACGCGTGGGCCGCTCCTCCGCCCTCCTTCATGGATCTGGCGATCCAGTCGGCGAAGCCCCGCGCCTGCGCGGCTCGGAAGGCGTCCGTGAGCGCGGCGGCCTCCTCCTCAAGCTCTGCCGCCCAGCCAGCCAGGGCGTCGGCACCCTCATGGCGGGCTCTCCTGGCCGCTTCGCGCCAGGCGAGGGGGGGCCCCCTGCGGGCGGCCGCTGGAAGCGCCCCCCCTGCCCCTCGCCTCAGCCAGAGCGCCAGGGCCAGCAGCGGCCTCGCCTCCCCGCAGGCCTTCGGCTGAAGGCAGCCACCAGGGCCCTTGGGGGGCTTGGTCCACTTGTACGCGGCCTGGCAGCCCCTGCCCGCCCACTTGTCGTAGTCGGCGGGGTCGATGTGGTAGTACCTGAGCAGCTCCTCCTCGACGTGCCCCATGATGCCCGTGTACGCAAGGTCTAGCTCCTCCTGCGTGTCGGCCATCTCGCAGAGGGCTTGAACGGTGACGTCGACCTCGGGGGCCGCCTGCACAGGACCGGTGGGCCGCGCCACTGGGAAGACCCGCGGCGCGGCCAGCCTGCGCTCCCATTGCTCCTCTCCTCCTTGCCTCAGCCTCAAGGCCACCGCGCGGTGTGGCGAGAAGGCTGGGTTGCTGATGACGTAGCATTTCTCGATCCTGTGGACGAGGTCATGCGACACGATGAAGTAGTCGAGCTCGGACGGCGGCGCGTCGGCCGCGAAGTGGCAGGTGCCGAGGCCCTCTTCGTTGCATGCGACTTGGCCTCTCACCGCTTCCAACCAGAAACGCGCCGCGTCCGAGAAGAGGGCGGGCTCCACGTTGAAGTCCCCCCCGATCACGAAGGACCTGCCCGAGGCTCTCAGCGCGTGCCCCAGCGTGCGCAGCACCTCCCACGACGCAGGCCCCAGGCGGTCGTTGTCGAGGTAGACGCTGGCCGCCAGCACTCCTCCTCGCTCGAGCCCCTCGATGTGGAGGCAGGTGCACCGCCCAGGGTGGACGTGCTGAGAGCTGGTCCCAGCGGCGGCGCCTCGCAAAGGCTGGGCGGCGCCTCGCGCCGCCCAGACCACAACTCCTGTGCCGCCCGAGGCGGCCCTCCTCTGCTGCGTGTCCAGGCTGCCTGGGCGGCTGGTGCCAGGCGTCAGGGCACCCCGCAGGCCCTGCCTGCGCAGCCACTGCTCCTCGCGGGTTGCCCCCTCCTCGTGCAGGTGGGTCTCCTGGACCAGCCAGCACTGACCTGCATGGGCCTCCCTGGCCAGCTCCTGGGCCCTCTCCTGAGGCCTGCCCCACATGGTCGTGAGGGGTCCCCAGCCCGAGCCGTTGGCGGAGACGAACGTGAACGGCTGCAAGGCGCTGCGGCCGCCACGGCGCCCGCCGCTGCTAGGGAGACGCTGTGGGCGCGCTCTCCTTGGCGTCGCCTCCTGCCTTGCGCCCGCGCACCTCCCTCGCGGCCCTCTTGAGCTCTGAGAGCCGCTCTGCCGACAGCTGGGGCTGTCTGGGGGCGGGGGCTGTCTCGGGCTGGCTGGGCGTCCCAGGAGCCGCGTCGCTGGTGTGGCCTGCTGCATCGCCTCCAGCGCCTCGCTGCTCGTCGCCAGGAGGGTCAGGGTCATCAGCAGGCCGAGCAGCTTCAGAGTCCACCCGCCGCTTCTTGGTCTTGGCGCGGAACTCCTCCTGCATCTTCTTGAGACCCTCTCTCCGCTTCTCGAGCTCCTCAGCCGCGGGCTTGAACATCGCCTCCACCTGCTTCGTGAAGTCCTGCTTGAACTGCTCCAGCGTTTTCTCCCAGTCGGCCTGCTCCTGTTCCGTGAGCGAGATGCCGTCGAGGTCGAAGGCGGCCCCGAGCTCGAAGTTGAGGCCCTCCCTCCCCTCGAGGACGGAGGACAGGTTGACCGAGACCGATGCTGGAGTGGCCTGCTCGCCTTTGAGGCAGCCCTTGGCGTACGCGATGGCCCTCGTCTGCTCCTCGAGGGCGAGCGCGTACTCCGCCGCGAGCTCGTCCTCCTTGGCCTGGCACTTGGCGAGCCAGGCGCGGGCCCCTTCGGTGGCGTCGAGGGCCTCGTTGAGCGCCTTGGTCGCACGACGCGCCGCCCCCCATGCCCGCTGGACGGCCTCGTCTGGCAGCTCGGGCTTGGGCGCCGTGGCCGTGGGCTGCTGGAGCGCCGCCTCGAGGCCCGCCAAGGCCTGGGACGCCTCCTGGGGGAGCTCCTCCTTGCGGCGCTTGATGGTCTCGAGCAGCGTCTCCACCCGCACCTGCCGCGTGTCGGGTCGCAGCCTGGCCTCCTGCCACGGTGGCCGAGAGGCAGGTCGAGCACGGCCAGCGGCTGCGTCAGCGCTCGCTGCCCGGTCGGACCAAGCTCCACCAGGCGACCTGGCGGGCGAGGACGCGGGCGAGAGGCAGTGGCCGCAGTTGAAGCAGGCCGAACGTGTACGCCACGTCCACTTGTACTGGCACGAGGATGACGACGACGATGGGGATGGTAATGCTGATGGGGATGATGATGCTGATGCTGATGTTGATGCTGATGATGATGCCGATGCCGATGTCGATGATGCTGCTTCTGATGATTATGATGAGGATAGTACTGCTGCTGCTGCTGATGATGATGATGATGATGATGATGGTGAGGATGCTGATGATGATAACGTCGAGGATGATGATGAGGATGATGAGGATGCGGATGATGATGACGATGATGATGATGATGACGATGATGATGATGATGATGATGATGATGATGATGATGATGATGATGATGATGATGATGATGATGATGATGATGATGATGATGATGATGATGATGATCACCCACCAGTGGCGCGAGCGTCGAGAGAGAGCGTTTTGCCCACCTCTCCGCGCCGCCTTCCCCAGACCAGGGACGGCGCCGCGAGAAAAACAGCTGCTGCTGGAGCGAACCTCAGCGCAGCGGCGACGAGAAAGTGCCCCCGACGACCAGAAGGCATGGCCCTCCGTCTAGCCCGCTGCAGCCAGAGGCCAGCAGGGGACACGAGAAGGGTGCCGCCACCGCACAGGCCCGTGGGCCAGGCGGCCAAGCACGCCGGCCCCCAGGGAGCGCCCACCGCCAGCCACCAGGGGCCGACGTGGCCAGGATTTCGAGCGGACCCGACCGCGACAGATGGATTCGCGCGGGAGCACCTCACCGCGCAGGTGTGAGCCTGCTGCGCCTCAGCTCGCCCCTGGGCTTCTTCTCTATCGGCTGCGGCGCCCCTGCCTCCTCGACGCCGCCCACCGGTTCTCCGAGCCGGCCCGGCGGCGACGGGTGCAGGCCCCTCTGCAGCCTCAGTGCGTCTCTCTGGCGGTCAGCCGCCCTCCTCGGGCACGGGCGTGTGAGGCTCATGACCTTGGCTGGCGCTGCGTGGCACCCGCAGATGGATGATCAGACCCTCGGGCCCGCCGCGCACAGCACGTGCGTGGGGCGGACGTGGGCGCTCCACCGCGGGAGCCTGGGCTCGATCCCCTCCCGGGCCTCACAGCCGACACCCTTGCGCTCCCTCGCCTGGTCCTTCGGGGGGGGGGCGCCTCGGACACGAGCCCTGCCACGGCATCGGCCCCCACGGCCCCGTCACAGCGGGGCGGCGTCTTCACCCCCAGCATCATCTCCCTCCTGTTGGCCTCGAGCGGCTCCAGCGGGCGCTCCGCCCCCGTCTGCACTTGGGCCCTCTCCTTCGCTCCGCTAGTTGCCCGCCAGCTGCGCGATCGCCTCGCCGACAGCCGCCGCTACGACAGCTGCTGCCGAGTCCGCCTGTTGAGCCTTCACCTCCACTGGTCCATGCAGCTCTCCGCTATGCCGATCATCCTCAGCTGCAGCCGCACGACTGCCCTGGATGGCCGATCCCGAACCCACGCAGGACCAACAGCTCCACTAGGCCTTCATGTCTGTGATGATGGCCGTGCCGTGGAGGTCGCATACTCTCGTCGGTCATGCAATGCCGTTCACTGCGCAGTCCTCTTGCGGCCTCCTCCTTCCTGCACCCAGGCCAGGCACAGCGGATTGCTTTTAGCCCAGGTGCGTTGTAGCTGTCCGCCGCCTTGAGCAGGGCGTCGCTAGCCTCATCGTCTCCCCGATCCAGGCCGTCAGCTCTTTTTGTCCGCCACCATGATGCGGTCCAACCGACCTTGAACCACTCCGTGCAAATGTGTCCCTTCCTTCGCGCGCTTGTCCGCCTTAGCGTTCCCCGCGTGCTGCCTGTCCGAGATGCGAACTTCGCGGACGTCATACTCAGTGCAGTGGGTTTTTCGTTTGACGATGTTGATGTTCTGCCTCCCGTGGTCCTCGACCAGCCTCCAGAATTCGATCCACAGCTCCCTGTAGCTCTCCTCCACGCTGTGCACCACCTTCTCCCAGTTTCACAGCCGTCGTGCACCATGGACGAGCCCGTGTACACGATGATGGACCCCAGGCAATTCCTCAGGGCGATGACCGCAGCCCGTAGTTACCCGACTCCCCTATCCCGAGGAAGAGGCCATGGGACGTTCCCCCAGATCGCGGTGCGCTCCGCGTCACTCGCCCATGTGGACATCGCTGCCTAGCCAGACCTCGCCAGCTTCCTGTCCTTGGTGCAAATCGCCGAGCCGTCCAAGACGATCTCCCTCTCCGTGACGTCCCCAGGGTTGTTGCCCGCTCCTGGGGATGACGTCGTTGAACGGCATCACCGCTTCCTTCTTCTGATCCGCAGCTCGCACCCTCGACCAAGCAGGGCACTGCTCGCTACCTCCTGGAGTGGCCGCCTCAGCCTCTCTCAGCACAGCAAAGGCTGGCGACTCCCTTGCTGTATCATCCTCTGGTCGTCTAGGGCTGGGTACCTCCACGCCAAATGCCAAGCCGTGCCCTCTTCCTCGCGGCCCCACGGGCATCTTGCCGACGACGCCAAGGGTGGGTTCGTCCTGGCTCGCCGCGCCATTGGTCACAGGCGTCAGGCCATGGCGTTGCGCGCCGACTAGCTGCAAGCTGTCAGCCTCGCCGACGCCGTCCTGGACAAGAACCTTATCCTCACGCTGTCGAAGGCCTCACCGTGCCTCGCCATATCCTGATGAAGATGGTGGTGGTGATGATGCTGATGGTGGTGATGGTGATGATGAGGATGAGGACCATGCTGATGATAGTGGTGCTGCTGCTGATGCTGATGATGCTGATGCTGATGAAGGTGGTGGTGATGGTGGTGATGACGAAGATGATGATGCTGATGATGAGGAGAAGTATGATGAGGATGAGGATGAGGATGAAGATGATGCTGCTGATGATGGTGCGGCTGCTGATGGGTATGAGTATGATGATCGCTGTGGTGATGATGATAAGGATGATGATGATGATGATGATGATGATGATGATGATGATAATGATGATGATGATGAACATGGTGATGATGCTGATGATGCTGATGATGATGATGTGTTTGATGCTGTTGATTGCGATGGCATCGCTGCGGATGCTGCTGGCTATGATGATGCTGCTGATGATGATGGTGATGATGCTGATGGTGATGGTGATGATGAGGATGGTGATGACGATGCTGATGCTGTTGATGATGATGCTGCTGATGACGATGATGATGGTGATGATGAAGATGCTGTTGCTTATTATGATGATGATGCTGATGATGCTGCTGCTGCTGATGATGATGATGATGATGAGAATGGTAGTGGGTGTGAGGAAGAAGAGAAGGATAATGATGAGAGAGGAGGCTACTGACAGCAACTAGCCCGACCCACACACTGCCGCTCGCATCACATTCAGCATATTGTCTCCTACCCCTTCTGTTTCCTTCGTATATGCGATGGTTCGGATCATGGTCGTGTTCCCTCTCCTTCAGGCTGCGATCTTAGTTACTCTGCGCCCTTGCGGGCTCCTCATTGTTTACTCGCATCTCTATTGTACTGCTCTTGTTTGCAGCTTAATGTGTTTGCCACAGCGCCGAAGTCGGCGTCTTATCACCATGCCGTTTGTTCTATCATCCTGACATGTCGATCCCAGTCGATCAAAGTTTGCCGAACGTACAAGGAGGGGAGAGGAGGAGGGAGAGAGAGAAGGAGGCAGGGAGGCGGGAAGGAGAGGAGACGCGCGGCGCTGCGAAGAGAGAACGATGACCCCACACCAACAGAGGGCTGGGGGGACAAGACGTGGAGAGCGTGACGAGCAGGGGCAAGAGGAGGCAAGCCCCCAGACGTGCCAGCACACCGCCCCCTGCAGCCCCCCCCCCTCCCCGCGCCCCCTCCGCCTCCGCCTCCCTGCCCCCCCCCCCCTCCTCCCCGCACTGCCCGCGCCGGCCTCTCTCCAGCCGGCCGGGGCGGCGCGCCCCCCCGCGCTGGCCGCGCCCCCCCGGGGCGGCATGTCGGCCACCGACGACGAGCGGAGGCTGCTGCAGGGCGCGAAGCTCGTGCGCGCGGCGCCCCGCGCGCTCCCCCCGCCGCCCCCCCGCTGCCCGGCCCTGCCCCGCCCGGCGGGCCGGCCGGCTGCCTCTGCCCCGCCCCCCCCCCCTCTTGCCCTCCCTGTTGGGCCCTGCCGCCCGCTCTGCCCCCCGCACCCGGGCGGCGGGAGAGCGGTCGGGCAGCTCCCGCTTCGACGCGCCCCGCCGCCTCGTTCCCTGATTCTCTCTCGCCCTCCCCCCCCCCCCGCATCCCGTGCCCGCCTGCCTCCTGGCCTCGCGCCCTCCGTCCTCCTCCCTCCCTCTGTCTCTCTCTCTCTCTCTCTCTCTCTCTCTCTCTCTTTCTCTCCCTCTGAGCACTACGACACCGAAGCAGCCACCAGGGCCGACCCCAACCAGCCCCGTCCGCGTGCCTCGCTTCGCAAGCTCCAGCTGGACCCGCAGCCACTGATCGACCTGGTGTACACTGCCACGGCGCAGGCTGTACCCGAGCGGTGGCAGTCTGACGTACGAGCGCCGCGCCCCAGCGGCTCCAGCCCTGGGGCCGCGTCTGGCCCATCGCACACCTCTCAGCCAGGTGCCGCCTCGGGACACAGTCCAGACCGCTCACCGACGGCATCGGGAGCCGACGACCGCCGTACGCCGTCCCTTATCAGCGCGGCCGCCGCCCTCGCCCGAGGCCATGCTCGCTCACGGCGCTCCGCCTCACGTTCGTCAAGGCAGAGCGGCGGCAACTCCGCCTCTGACAGCAGCGACATCGACATGTGGGAGCACATCGAGACGGAAGAGGAGCCGACCGCCTACCACGTCCTCGCCTTCCACGTCCGCGATGTGCGGTCCCGTGTGAACGCCCCTGGCGTCGAGGTCTGGCTCGACCCAGGCGAGCATCACGATGGCGCCTACCTACCGTGGGGGGCGACCGTTGTGGGCCACCGCGTTACTGACCCTGCGGTTGCGGGTCGCGATGGCTGGGTCATCCTTCACCACGACCACGGCGACACCACCACCAGGCTCTGGGCACCGACCCAAGTCCACGTCAAGGCGGACGACACTTGGCGCACGGTCATGATCGCAGCGGACCTGGGGCCCCAGTGGATCGAGCGCCATGCTGACGACGCTCGCCTCCCCGCGGAGGCGGTCCGCACTACAGGCCAGTCCTGGTTCGCCGACGTCTGGCCTTTGTGGGATCGACCCCGACCCCACCCAGACGACGCAGTCACCGACGAGCAAGCGTTCCCGCCCCTACCAGGACGCTGGATTTGCCTACAGTGCCGATTCCAATGCTGCCAGTATTGTGCTGCCCGCCGCAACACGCAGCTCGGCACCTCGGGCCAACCGACGTGCCCGGACTGCTCCCTCAGCGGACTGCGTGCACCTATGGACTGGTCCACGGACTACTCTTGCAACAGCTGGACGTGCGCGTACAGCACCGACGACAGGGCCGCCGACACATGCTGCCTCTCCAGCAGATGCCCGCATCCGCCTCGTCCGCACAGCCTGTTCGACGTCCGTGCCACAGGGATGCCTCCGCACATCCTCGCCCGCCAATACGGCAACGCGCCAGCCCAGCACGACCTCATGGAGCCCCCCCGAGCGCCTTCAGGCCCCGGGGGGGAGCCTCCGCAACCAGGCCAAGCAGGATACCAGGGCCAATGGTATCTACCACCGAGGCCGCGTCGCGTCCCCAAGCAGGGATTGCCCGACGGCACGAGGCGGCCACCAGGGTTCACAGGGACGGGGATGCCTGAAGACCCGTCTCCCGACCAACCGCTGTGGAAGGAAGGCTACGTGCTCTTCGGCCCGCACCAGGCCCTCAAGGAGGATTTCATCTTCAACAAAGCGGTGCGCCGACCTTACTCCCTAGCCATCACCAACATGTACAGGGATCGTGTCACAGTCAGGACCGTCTGCGAGTCTATCGCCGAGCGCATCCACACTACCCGCACGCGCTGGCGGGATGTGGTACTGTACTGGGATGCCGAGGGCGGCCCTGGGCCTCAAGCTCTCGACTACGACATGCGCCTCTGTGACGCCATGGTGAGTCGTGCCACGACCGAAGCCGAGTTGAACCACGACCGCAGCAACCGTGGTAGCTTCTGTCTCTATGGACCAGCGCACCAGCGGGCTGTGAACATCACGGTGCTCCCCGAGCCGCAGAACATTGACTTCGTGGAGCATGTACGGCGCTACTCACCTGACGGGGAGACTTACCCAGACCATGCCTTCGAGCACGTCTACCAGGGCTGGCGGCGGCCCGACGTGCCGCCCATCCTCCCCGACACCCGCCCGCTCTCGAGAGCCGACCAGCAGCGCTACCAGCAGCACCAGCAGCGCACCCAGCAGCGCGACCAACGCGACGCAGGTCAGCCGAGCACGCCACGCAACCGCTCTCCCGCGCGCGTCCCGACAGGCGACAGAGCGGTGTACGGCGGGGGCGCCGCCTACCACCGTGGCCCCATTGGTGCCAGGCCCGCGGCGGCAGGGGCAGCCGCCTCCAGCTACGGCCACGTCCCCCACGCCAGGGTGCACCCAGCGGTCGTCGGCTACCCGCGCGCACTCGGGCAGGCTCCCCCACGGGCCACCTCGCCCGCGCCAGGGTCCACGCGTGCCTGGGGCCATTACCCAGGCCGCCACGACAGCACCGCCAGCAACCAGTCCGCAGCGGCACCCCCTGCGGCTTCAGCCCAGGGGGCTGCACCAAGCCGCGGCAGGACAGGGCGCCCCGCAGGATGGCGCGAGGCGAACGTGCGCGCCTGGCAACCGCGCCAACACACGCCCCCGCCAAACGTGGCCGCAGCGCAGCGCCCTGCCCAGGCAAAGCCCGCCCCCCCTGAGCGCGAGCGGCAGCCGCTCGTCCCGCTCGTCCTCACGCACACCCAGGCACACCACAGCGCCTCCCCGCGGCACAGCGAGGGTAGTGCCCACCGCGTCAGCCCCCGGCCTGACGCCGCCGACCCTGACCAGGCTGCAGCCTCGGCGGCGGGCGGCACAGGCGGCTCCCGCCCGCCCAGCCCAGCACCCAGCGCAGCGCCGATCCGCTCCCCGAGCAGGGCGGACTCTGCGCGCGCCAACGCCCAGGCGGCCTCGCCACGTGACCGCCACACGGGCGGGCGCGTCCCGTGCAGCCGGCCCAGCAGCCGCCACCGCTCGCGCAAGCCCCCTGGGAGTTCCACGAGCTCGCCGCCCCGCGAGACTCAGGCTGACGCCCAAGCCCCCGAGGTGGTGCCACGTTTCGGTGCCGGCGCCAAAGACCCTAACGAGGTCGACCTCGAGCCGACGCCGTCCACGGACCAGGAGCTGCCACCGCCCACCCGCGTCGTCGCCCCCGACGAGGCGCCGACCTTCGACCCCTTCAAGCACAAGTACTCCGTCAAGGACCTCGCGGCGGGCTTCGGCGGCGGCTCACCGCTGTCTCCTCAGAGCCACGGCGGCGCCCCCGCCACCTCTGCCGCTGCCGCGGCAGCGGCGGCCCCGCGTGGAGTCAGCCCTGTCCGAAACGCGAGCCTCACGGCAGCGGGCATGGACGAGGCTCAGCGCCAGGCCACCGACCGCGCCGCTCGCCACGCCCAGCTAGTGGCTGACGCGCTGGCAGGGCGTGCGCCGCCGCAGCCACAGGGCCCACCGCCCGAGGCGAGCGCGGAGGGCGCACACGAACAAGCTGTTCCAGCTGATGCTGCTCATCACGGCACTGACGGGGCGGGCGCGCCGCCGCAGGACGGACCAGCGGTGTCGCGTGCGCAGTATTCGCGCGCGCGCTGCGCCGCTGCCGCGCCGCGCTGCCGCCGCTGGTTTGCTTTTGCTCTTGCGCTCGGCAGGATGGATCGAGGAGTCGCCTCCCTCTCCCCCTGCTGCCGTCTCACCTTTCCTCCCTCCGTCCCCCACGGTACAGGAGTGAGGAGGTTTTTTCGAGGCAGTTTTGCCGATGTTTATGAACCCCCCCCGGCGCAGCGTCGACCATGCCTTGCCTACACTTTTGGCCCGACGGCGGCTTCAGCCCCGTCCAAGCCAATCTGCTGCGACGCCATGAGCTCCTACTGTGGCCAAGCCTCCTACCTGGGTGACGGCCCTCCACCGCGCGGGGCGTGCTAACCCCAGCTCCACCGACGGAGATGGGCCAGGTCGCTCCATCCACCTCGTCAGCCTCAACATCACGAGTCTTCCAGCGAACTGGCCAACCATTACCGCCCTAGGTGTCGACCACAACGCCGCAGTCATAGCGCTGCAGGAGACCCGTCATGCCAAGCCTACCAGGCAAGCCATCGCCACCAACGCCGCCAATCCACACCACGGAGGATACCAGGCCAGTCTGGGACCTGACCTGGACCTGGCGCGTGCCCAGCGCAAAGCTGCTCACGGTGGCACGGACCACACGGTCGAGGGCAACACCGGCGCCTCGGGCGGGGTTGCCATCCTCTCTAAGGACGCCATCGTCGACTCCACCGTCGACGACATTGCGACCTGTATCGCCACCCTCAAGGCCAAGAAACGATGGCACGAGGCCTTCCTCCCGCTCTGCACCCAGCACCGCCGCAGGCGGCGACGAAACAACCACGGTCCCGCTGGGATCTACATTGCGAGCCTCTACGGGGTCGCTGGAGGGGACAGCACCGATATATTTCGGCTTGCTGATTGCGCCGCCGCGAGGGTCGGCTCAGCCCCGTATTTCATTTGTATGGACGCCAACACGAACATCGACGACAATCCACACCTGCTGCACATGATGCAGCACGGATGGTCCAACGTCGCTGAAGGCACACCAGACCACACCATGCACACATATGGCAATATCCCTGACTGGGACCGCGTCACCAAGTGCCCCCGCACTTCGCGCATCGACTATGTCATCGCCAACCAAGCTGCGCGATCCCTTGTCACCGACTTCTGCTATCTGCGTGACTTGCCAGCGAAGTCCCATGTTGGCCTGCAGGTCACACTCGACCTAAGCCGCCTCGATCACACGGCCCCACGCCTTTTGGCCCCCACGCCATACCCTCCAAACGACGGAGCTCATGAGGACCACGAACTCCAGGCACTAGGGACCCACATCGCCGGACGATACCACGACCGCATGGAGCAGGCTGACGCACGCGACGATGTGGAACGCATGTTCGCCCTGGCAAACGAGGCCAGCCATGAGTACCATCTCACCCGGCTGCGGGACCTGCCGCCCCCACCGCCAGACCACCCAAAAAAGAAGGCCCCTACCATGCACGGGCTCACACCCACGTTCGAGGAGCGACCCGCCGTCCCCCGCGCCTTTCCCACCTACGGAGCTTCCACGATTCACATGAACCGCATTCGCAAGCTCCATCGGCAACTTTGCGAGCTTCGCTTCATCGGACTGCACCATCATATAGACTGCCGTGCTATCCCGCCGCACCTGGCGCAACGCATCGACTGCGCGTGGGCCGCGGCCCGCCTTCTCTGCCACAAGCTGCGCCCCACGGCCCTCCTGGCTTTTCCTGACGCCTGGACCCCCGACGTGCCAGCGCCACGCGGAGAGCAGCTCGATCGTCTGATCCAAAATCTAGACTCGGAGCTGGCGCGACGTGCAAACCGAGCCAAAGCTGAACGCATCAAGATCTGGTCTGAGGGCGTCCGCGAGCCAAGCGGGCGAAAGGCGGCCATATACGCACGGGCTGCCGACTGCTCGCCCACGGCGTATCTCCGCACGCCTACCACTCCCGACGATGCACAGCTCCACTGCGACATCACCGCCTTCAACCCTGACCAAGCTAGCACGGACGACAGTGACGCCGACACCGACGCCGGCGGCTTCAGCCCCGGCGACGGTAGCTCGCCCGACACGGACAACGACGACGGCCCCATTCGTGGCCCACTACCAGCCCAGGTTCCCGACGCCCTCCCCGCCAACGCTATCGTTGCCAACACCAAAGACATGCCAAGCTCATGGTCGACACCTGGGAGCCCATCCTGGGCACGTACCGCGCTCGCGCGGGCCATGACGCCGAAGCTATGCCGACGTGGGCGGACTTCTACGACGAATACCGCCAAGAGCTGCCTACGCCATCACCAGCAGCCCCCTTCCACCTACCGACGACCAACTCATCCACTTCATTCGCACCCGTTCACCGCGCCGCGCGGGGGGACTCGACGGCTGGACAACTAAGGAGGCTAAGGAGTTACCCGACGACATCCTTCGCCTCTTCGCCAGCGTCTTACGTGCTATGCAACGCACTGGCACCATCCCCGAGCCCCTCCTGCACGTGCCAAACCCGTGCCTCCGAAAAGGCCGAGGGGAACTCCCGACGGACCAACGGCTTCTCTCGGTTCTTTCCGTGTGGATGTATGCGTGGGAGGCGCCGGCCTACCGTAGCCTCACGACCTGGCGGCAAGGATGGACCCATGCCACGAGCTTCGGCGCCGTTCCCAAAGCCACCATTGGGGATGTCAGCACTTCTCTCGCCCTGCGCATCGAACACGCCAGGACTTTACTCCTCCCCTTAGCTGGAGCAGCCCTTGACCGACAGAAGTGCTTCGACTACCTCATCACGGACATCTGTCTAAACGTTGCGCTGCACGCGGGGTGCCCACAAGACATCGTTACTGTCCGCCGAAACTTCTACAGACACCACAAACGCTACATCCGCATAAACGGAGCGTACTCCAGGGACCTGGCCAGGACAAACGGTCACCTCCAGGGCAGCTCGTGGTCCCTGGATGACATCAAGCTGCTCATGTGCGTGTGGACAAAGAGGCAGCACCGATACGTTCCTCGTTCACTCAGCACTACCTTCGTTGACGACAGCAACTCCACTACCCACACCGCTCCTGAGCTGCAGAAATCTCTCGACGAAACCGCCAAGTTTGACCGATTCTCCGGTCAACGCATTCACCCTGGTAAAGTGGCAGGGTGGGCGCTCACCGATGAGCTGCACGCCGCCGTCACCCAGCTTACACTGGCGGATCGCCCCCTCCGAGTGGTCGATTCCTTCAAGCTCGTCGGGAGTTACATCAACGCCGAGGCAGCGCCGGCTCCAGCCGCGCTTAACCTCACGGCCACCGCAGACGCCCGTGTGCGGAGGGCGACTATCCGCCTGCCGCGCACTGGCAAGCTCCCGTCGCCGATGCTTATCAAGGCGCGGCACGCCCGATCCCTGGCCGCCAGCGTCTGCACCACGGGCACCGACATCCAAGCACCATCAGGCCCAGCCAAGACTGCCTACAACCACGCCCTCAAGGCGGCTATCCGCCCCAAGGGGAACAAGTGGGTCGAGTTCTGGACTCTCTTGGCCGTGTGCGTGCCGGGACACGCCCTTGAGATCGACGCCATCACGCAGCGTGAAGCATTCCTGTGCCTGCGGCGACAGGTTAACCGCGAGGTTACACTCTGCGGGCTCGCCAGAGACCTCCAACACCACGTCCAGACCCTGTTTGGTGGAGGACCCGTCGGGCGACTCGTCCAGTCGCTCCAGCAGCTCCGATGGACCTGGCCCACATTTGGCATCATGTACGATGACTGGGGCTGCCCGATCAGCTGGCTGAGTCTACCCCAAAACGCCTTCCTGCACATGCTGCGGGCCTCACAACGCAGGGCATTTCTGCGGAAGATCAAGCCACGGCGACACGACCTTGGCTACCTCGCCTCGGTCAGACAGGGCCTTGACCTCTTCGCCAGCACGTGGCTCGCGCGACCCAAAGGAGCAGCCAAATGCACTGCCTGGCAGCTGGCGCTCCTCCTGAACTACCTGTCGGGCGGGGACCACACCCAACAGCGACGATCCCGATCCAACACGTCGGCAGACCCCAGCCCCATGTGCCGCTACTGCGACGAGGAAGTGGAAACTCAGGAGCACACTGTCCGCGACTGTAAGTGCTGGGCCCGAGAAAGAGTTCCTCTCACCACCCTCATCAGTGACGACCAGTGGGCCCGTCTTCCGCCGCACACAAGACACTGCGGGCTCTTCGACGAAGACCCAGCCGTCCTCGACCTGCAGGCCGACCTCGCGAGGGATCCGCTGCCACAGCCCATCCCGCGGCCCCCCCCTGAGGGTGATCCTGCGGCTTCAGCCCAGGACACCTACGCCACCTACCTTGACAACGACACTGGATGGACATGGGTCTATGCTGCCACGGACGGTGCGTGCACCAACCAAGCCATCCCACTCCTAGCACGAGCGGGCTACGGCGTCTACTACGGCATCGACCACCGCATGAACTTCAGTGCACGCGTTCACGGCCTAACGCAGAATGCCCAGGTTGCGGAGACCCTTGCCGTCGTCCACCTTACGGCGTGTGCCGAACGGCCCGTGCACGTCTTCGTGGACAACCAGGCGGTGGTCGATGGGTTCCAAAGCATCATCGACGGAAATGAAGGGCCGCAGGGCACGCACGCGGAGCTCTGGGCAATGATTCACCGATGTGTCATGGCCAAGCCCGACATGTTTCGCGTCGAAAAAGTCGCCAGCCACCTGGGAGACCTGGGCATCGACCTTGGGCTCATCGGGCCCATCGCGGAGGAGTTCAACCGTCAGGCCGACGCCCTTGCCACAGCGGCGGCGCGCACGCACAACCTCCCCGACGACATCGTTGAAGCTGCCAAAACACGACATCGCCAAGCGACCGTGCTTCACGGGGTCGCTGTCGCCATCTACGAGCGCAGACACCGTACTCTGCCGCTCCCACACCGCAGGGCTGGGTTTACAGCGGCTGAACTCAGCAAAATGGAACCGAACCCCCTGCTGTCGGACAGGCACCACCCGCGGCTGGACCAGACATCCCGCAGAACCCGGACGAGCTCTGGGCCGAGGCCCAACGGGCGATGTACGACGAACAGGAGGACGACCCGTTCGGCTTCGGCGGGGGACTAGACTTCCTGGACGACGGGCCAGCCAGCGCCACCCTTGCCCCGTCGGGCATCCGCACGACGCCCACCTCGACTCCGCCACCGAGAGCGGCACCGCACCCACATGATGACGTCGCTCACCTCCAAGACGCCGACGAGGACTTTTATGATCCCCTCGGATTGGGTGGCAGCATGGACGACGTCCCGCCGACACCCCACGCTGCCGACGATGCCGCTTCATCGAGTCGCCACCCGGTCACGCGGCCGACCTCTGAGCCCTCGCACGGCATCATGATTGGTCCTTCCGTGCCACCAACCCCGTCCCCCCACCGGCGCCAGCCCGCGGGGGCGGCTTCAGCCCCCCCGCAGGGCACTGAGCCAGTCAGGCCGTCGCGCCCCGTCCACGCTCCTACTGTTGCAGGCTGCGAGGCTGCGGCTCCTCCGTCCTCATGGGGCGTGGCCCCAGCGGCTTCAGCCCTGGGACCGCGCGACACCCTCCAGTCGCATCGCCACGGCGACGGCCGCCAGCGCACGGACCGCCGCACTGCGCTGGTCCACCACCTGGCCAGGCGCACCGATGACCTCGTCCCCGCCGCGAGGCCCGCGGCCGCGGGCACAGAGCAGCCGCCCCGCACCGACCGCGAAGCCGTGCTGTCCCAGTCTACGGCCGCTCTCCAGCAGAGGTGCGCAGCTCTCGCCGCCGACCTTGCCGCTGCCCAAGCCCGTCAAGGCCCTTTGCTCCAGCGCCTCACCGCGCCGGTCGTGCCTTCGCCGAGCTGCTTACACCCCCGCCCGATGGTGCTGCGCCGCCACTCACCCTCCATGCTATGCTGTCATCGCTCCGCGGCGCTCCGCCTGGAGCCCCGCGCTAATCTCCGCCATTCTGCCTGCCCGTGTGCACGCGTGGCCCCGCGTCCACGGCGTCAGGGCGTGGGGGCGGGGGGTGCCCCGTCCCTGCGCGCCGCGCTGCGGCCAAGCGCCCACCTGGCGGTCTGCCAAGCCGCCTAGCCACGTGTCCGCACGTCGCCTTTCTTGTTGGGGCCTTCTTCGTCACGCGGTCTGACACGTGAGATCTTCACAGTCTGTCCGCCGTCCGTAGCTTCAGACGCAATGCGCCGGGGGAGGGGGTCTGTTGCCCGCCCTCGTATCTTAAGGCTGCACCGCCGCAAATAGTGTTTTGCGAGTTGTCGCACCGCAGTGCGCCTCGCGGACGGACCCTGGTCCGCCTACTTGTCCGCTCTCTCTCTCTCTCTCTCTCTCTCTCTCTCTCTCTCTCTCTCTCTCTCTTTCTTTTTGTTTCCTCTCTCTCTCTCTCTCCTCTTTTCTGTTTTTTTGTTTCTCTCTCTCTCTCTCTCTCGCACTCTCTCTCTCCCCCCCTCCCTCCTTCCTTCCTCTCTCTCTCTCATTCTTCTCCCTCTCTCTCTCCGCTCTCTCTACGAGCGCCAGACACCGTACTCTGCCCGCTCCCACACACGAGGCTGGGTTTACAGCGGCTGAACTCAGCAAAATGGAACCGAACCCCCTGCTGTCGGACCAGGCACCACCCGCGGCTGGACCAGACATCCCGCAGAACCCGGACGAGCTCTGGGCCGAGGCCCAACGGGCGATATACGACGAACAGGAGGACGACCCGTTCGGCTTCGGCGGGGCACTAGACTTCCTGGACGACGGGCCAGCCAGCGCCAACCTTGCCCCGTCGGGCATCCGCACGACGCCCACCTCGACTCCGCCACCGAGAGCGGCACCGCACCCACATGATGACGTCGCTCACCTCCAAGACGCCGACGAGGATTTTTATGATCCCCTCGGATTGGGTGGCAGCATAGACGACGTCCCGCCGACACCCCACGCTGCCGACGATGCCGCTTCATCGAGTCGCCACCCGGTCACGCGGCCGACCTCTGAGCCCTCGCACGGCCTCATGATTGGCCCCTCCGTGCCACCAACCCCGTCCCCCCACCAGCGCCAGCCCGCGGGGGCGGCTTCAGCCCCCCCGCAGGGCACTGAGCCAGTCAGGCCGTCGCGCCCCGACCACGCTCCTACTGTTGCAGGCTGCGAGGCTGCGGCTCCTCCGTCCTCATGGGGCGTGGCCCCAGCGGCTTCAGCCCTGGGACCGCGCGACGCCCTCCAGTCGCCTCGCCGCGGCGACGGCCGCCAGCGCACGGACCGCCGCACCGCGCTGGCCCACCACCTGGCCAGGCGCACCGATGACCTCGCCCCCGCCGCGAGGCCCGCGGCCGCGGGCACAGAGCAGCCGCCCCGCACCGACCGCGAAGCCGAGCTGTCCCAGTCTACGGCCGCTCTCCAGCAGAGGTGCGCAGCTCTCGCCGCCGACCTTGCCGCTGCCCAAGCCCGTCAAGGCCATTTGCTCCAGCGCCTCCACCGCGCCGGTCGTGCCTTCGCCGAGCTGCTTACACCCCCGCCCGATGGTGCTGCGCCGCCACTCTCCCTCCATGCTATGCTGTCATCGCTCCGCGGCGCTCCGACTGGAGCCCCGCGCTAATCTCCGCCATTCTGCCTGCCCGTGTGCACGCGTGGCCCCGCGTCCACGGTGTCAGGGCGCGGGGGCGGGGGGTGCCCCGTCCCTGCGCGCCGCGCTGCGGCCAAGCGCCCAACTGGCGGTCTGCCAAGCCGCCTAGCCACGTGTCCGCACGTCGCCTTTCTTGTTGGGGCCTTCTTCGTCACGCGGTCTGACACGTGAGATCTTCGCAGTCTGTCCGCCGTCCGTAGCTTCAGACGCAATGCGCCGGGGGAGGGGGTCTGTTGCCCGCCCTCGTATCTTAAGGCTGCACCGCCGCTAATAGTGTTTTGCGGGTTGTCGCACCGCAGTGCGCCTCGCGGACGGACCCCTGTCCGCCTACTTGTCCGGTCTCTCTCTCACTCTCTCTCTCTCTCTCTCTCTCTCTTTCTCCCTCTCTCTCTCTCTCTCTCTCTCTCTCTCTCCCTCTCTCTCTCTCCCTCTCCCTCTCTCTCCCTCGCCCTCCCTCTCCCTCTCCCTCCCTCCCTCCCTTCCTTTCTGCCTGCTGCGCGCCTGCCTCCCTCCCTGCCCGCCGCCCCCTTGCCTTGCCGCTCGCCTCCACGCTCGCCGTCGCTCCGCTCTGCGAGCCCCATTCGGGCACCGTGCGCACGGCGCGGCGGGGGAGTCAGGCTCGTGCTTTCCAGATTCAGGAGAGGAAAAAACACACAGACACAATTAATCGTCGATCCCCCAGAAAATATAGGAAAATATGGGAAGTGGGGGGAAGACGAAAACCCCCCAAATATGGGAATGGGGCATATTTTTATTTGTGGGTATTTATTTGTGTGTCCCAGGGCCCCTTTCACAGATGTGCTCTGACCGAGAAGGTGCCTCGACTCTAACGCACGAAATAACGTCAAGGAGCTCATGGCCAGGCACATGAAAGCAGCCGTGACATGAAGACTACTAGCGGCTGGTCCGCCGAGCTGCGGACGGCTGGGAGAAGCAGGGCAACCATAGCGAAGCCTCAAAGACCGAGTGGTTGGTGGTGACAGCGTCACCAGGAAGCCATCTCTCTGAACATGACTTGGTACAGGACGCGCGGTGGCAGGCGCGGCGCCATCGCCGATATTTGGCCATTTGGCATGCATGTCACGACGGTGGTTGGCCCGCATCGTGGGCTCTAGTGAAGCTGAAGATGGATTGGAAGAGCTGGCTCGATTGGCAATCACGTCCCGCACATGCAGAGCTGCTTGAGCTTCCCATCCCGTGTGCTACGAGTTGGAACTGGAGTGGCGCACGAGGAAAGGCCGCGGGCTGCATGCGAACTACGTGGGGGGGGGCAAGCGGCGTGGCAGTCGAAGCGGACGCGACCACTGACGTCGTCTTCGAAAAGAGTCTCGAGCCGGACATCGAACGGCCGTCGGCCCATCCCGCCACCGTGCCTGGGTTGTGGGTCAGAGTTCTCGGGGATGCTTCTGGGGGTCTCTGCGGAGCGCTCCCCGGGGGCCTCTTGGGGGCAGTTTGGGGGCCTCTTGGGAGCCTCTTGGAGGTTCCTCGGGGGCCTCTCGGGAGCCTCTTAGGGGCCTCGTGAAGGCCCCTCTTGGGGCCTCCTGGGGGCACCTCGGGGGCCGAAGGCTCGAAACGCCCGTTCGGGTCCGCCGCGTGAGCCCCCTCTTGAGGCTGTCGTTGGGGCTCTTGGGCCGTCTTGGGCGCCCTTTGGCCCGTCTTGGGGCCCTCTTGGGGCCGTTGTGGGGCCCTCTTGGAATGAGGTGCAGTAACTGACTCAAGACGTGGACGATTTTTGCTGTTATGCGCGGACCACCACTCTGCTAAGGTGGGATGTGGCCTCGGTGCTAAGCGCTCTCCGCGCTGCAAGATGATAGAGCCGAAGTTGCAATGGAACGGATTGAAAATAAAGTATGCCGAATTTGTCGTAACGGTTGCTCGGCTTCGAGCTGGAACTCAACGGCCTGGTGCCGAAGACCCAGACAAGACAAGACAAGACAAGACAAGACAAGACAAGACAAGACAAGACAAGACAAGACAAGACAAGACAAGACAAGACGGTGGTTGGCCCGCATCGTGGGCTCTAGTGAAGCTGAAGATGGATTGGAAGAACTGGTTCGATTGGCAATCACGTCCCGCACATGCAGAGCTGCTTGAGCTTCCCATCCCGTGTGCTACGAGTTGGAACTGGAGTGGCGCACGAGGAAAGGCCGCGGGCTGCATGCGAACTACGTGGGGGGGGGCAAGCGGCGTGGCAGTCGAAGCGGACGCGACCACTGACGTCGTCTTCGAAAAGAGTCTCGAGCCGGACATCGAACGGCCGTCGGCCCATCCCGCCACCGTGCCTGGGTTGTGGGTCAGAGTTCTCGGGGATGCTTCTGGGGGTCTCTGCGGAGCGCTCCCCGGGGGCCTCTTGGGGGCAGTTTGGGGGCCTCTTGGGAGCCTCTTGGAGGTTCCTCGGGGGCCTCTCGGGAGCCTCTTGGGGGCCTCGTGGGGGCCCCTCTTGGGGCCTCCTGGGGGCACCTCGGGGGCCGAAGGCTCGAAACGCCCGTTCGGGTCCGCCGCGTGAGCCCCCTCTTGAGGCTGTCGTTGGGGCTCTTGGGCCGTCTTGGGCGCCCTTTGGCCCGTCTTGGGGCCCTCTTGGGGCCGTTGTCGGGCCCTCTTGGGGGCATCTTGGGGGCCTCTAGGGCCGCCTGGGAGTGCCAGGAGACCGAAAACGCGAGAAGCCACACACTTTCAGAAACCCATGGAAAAACAATGATTTTGGCTTCTTGGGGCATCTTGGGGCCCTCTTGAATACCTCTTGGGGCATCTTGGAGGCCTCTTGGGCCGTCTGGGGGCCATCTTGAGCGTCTTGGAGCGTTCGCTCGGTGACTCGGGGCCCTCTTGGACCGTCTTCGGGGCCTCTCGGGGCCCTCTTGGACCGTCTCCGGGGCCCTCTTGGGCTCAAAATATTTACCCGCCACCGCGCGGGAAGCCTCGCCAAATTTGAGAATCTTGGGCTCCGGGTACCTTAAAGATCCTTCAGGAGTGATGATTGAGGCTTAGGGGATTGAGCAGAGGACCCGAGGAAACGCCCACTCCGTGCCCAGATGCACAGTCGCAGGATCAGCAAGCACGGCGGGAGCCAGTATCATGTAAAAGTTAGCCAGTGTGGACCCCAAGCAGTGATGTTCTGCAATCTTTGCGCTGCAGCCATTGCGGTGTAGTCTCGGTGGTGCAACCGATGTGGTGCAATGCGAACCAATGCAAACTAGTTCAAAGCAATGCAACGTACTGCAAAGCAAAGCAAAGCAAATCATGCAACGCAATGCGCAGCAATTCAAAGCTACGCACTTCAGTGCAATGCAACGCAAAGCTAAGTAAAGCAATGCTGCGCAATGCAGCGCAAGGCAATGCAATGCACAGCGATGCAACGCAATGCAAACCATTGCAAAGCAATGCAAAGCGCAAAGGGATGCAACGCAGTGCAAGTCAATGCAAAGCAACGCACCGCAACGCAACGCAATGCAACGTAAGGCGATGCAACGCCGTGCGAAGCAATGCAAAGAAATACAATACAAAGCAATGCAAACCAACGCAAATCAATGCAATGCACCGCAATGCAAAGCAATGCAACGCGATGCTTTGCAATACACCCAAAGTAATGCGATGCAACGCAAGACAACGCAGTGCAACGCAATGCAAAGAAAGGCGACGCAACGCAACGATATGCAAAACAGTGCACACCAATGCACAGCAATGCAACACATTGAAAAGCATTGCAAAGCAATGCAAAGCAATGATCAGCGCAAAGGGATGCATAGCAATGCAAGGCATTGCACAGCAATGCAATGCAAAGCAATGCAAAGCAATGCAAAGCGCAAAGGGGTGCAACGCAGTGCAAGTCAATGCAAAGCAACGCACCGCAACGCAAAGCAATGCATCGCAAGGCGATGCACCGCAGTGCGAAGCACTGCAAAGAAATGCAAGGCAGAGCAATGCAAACCAATGCGAATCAATGCAACGCAATGCAATGCGATGCAACATAAGACAACGCAGTGCAACGCAATGCAAAGAAAGGCAACGCAACACAACGATGTTCAAACCAGTGCGCAGCAATGCACAGCAATGCAACACATTGAAAAAACATTGCAAAGCAATGCAAAGCAATGATCAGCGCAAGGGAATGCAATGCAAAGCAGTGCAAACCAATGCAAAGCAATGCAAAGTACGCAACGCAATGCAAATCACCGCAACGCAACGCAACGCAATGCAACGCAGTGCACAGCAATGCAAAGGAAGTTAACGCAACGCAGCGCGAAGCAACGTGATACAACGCAACGCAACGCAGTGCACAGCGATGCGAAGCAATGCAAAGCAACGCAAAGCAATGCAACACAATGCAAAGACATACATCGCAATGCAAAACAATACAATGCGACGCATCGCATTGCAAAGCATTGCAACCCACGGCAATGAACTGCAACACAAAGCAACGCAATGCGAGGCAATGCGAAAGCATTCGCAGCAATCCAACACAATACAACGTAGCGTAATGCAACGCAATGCAAAGCACTCCAACGCAATGCACAGCACTGCCAACCAATACAACACAATTCAACGCAATGCCAAGCAATGAACTTCGATGCAACGCAATGCAACGCAATGCACTGAGATGCAAAACAATGCAGCGAAATGCAGCGCAATACGCCGCAATGCAAAGCACCACAACGCAATGCAAATCACTGCAACGCAGTGCAAACCATAGCAAGGCAATGCTTCGCAATGCGACGCACTGCAGCGCCATGCAAAGCAGTATAACGCATTGCAAGGTAATGCCAATCAATGCAACACACAGGGGTGCAGTGCCATGCAATGTAATATAAACCAGTGCAAGGCAATGCGAAACCATGCAAAGCCATACAAAGCCATGCAACGCTCGGCAACGCAATGAAACATACATGCAAAGTAATGCTTTGCAATGCAACGCAATGAAAAGCAATGCAACGCAGTGCAATGAAAAGCAGCGCAACGCAATGCAACGCCATGCAAAGATTTGTAAAGCCGTGAAAAGCAGCACAAAGCATTGCAAATCAATCCGATGTCATGCAGCGCAAGACAAAGAAATTCAAGCAGAATGCAGCGATGCAACGGAATGCATCGCAATGCAACGCAGTGCACAGCAATGACCAATGCGCAAAGTAATGCGAACCAGTGCATCGCAATGTAAAGCAATGCAACGCACTACAACCCAATGCAAAGCAATGCAAAGAAATGCAACGCAACGTACAACATTGCAAAACACTACGCGCAAAAGCAGAGCAATGCAACGAAATGCACAAACATGCAAGGCATCAAAAACAATGCAATGCGATGCAACGCAATGCAAAGCATTGCAATGCAAGACAGTGCAAACAATGCAACGCCATGCATTGCAATGCAATGTAACGCAATACAAAGACATGCGCAGCAATGCAACGCAATGCGCCGCAATCAAAGAGGTTCAATTCAACGCAAGGCACAGCAGTGCCAACGTATACAAAGCAATGCAAAGCAAATGCAGGGAATGCGCTGCCATGCGCAGCAATGCCAAGCAATGCATTTCGATGCAAAGCAGCGTGTGGAACTGGAACGCAATGCAACGCAAAGCAAAGCAACGCAAAGCAACGAAAAGCAATGTAGATCGTAGAGCAATGCAAAGCAGTGCAAATCAAACCACGGCAAATCATTGAATATGCTTGCAAATAAATGCGCAGCAATTCAATGCAAATCAGTGCAATGCAACGCAATGCGATGCAAAACAATACAAAGCAATGCAACGCAATGCAAAGCAATGCTAAGGAGTGCAAGGTAATGCAAAGCAATGCTACGCAATGCGAAGCATTGCAAAGTAATGCAAAGCAGTGCAACGCAATCCAAAACAATGCAAAGCAATGCAAAGCAATGCAACGCAATGCAAAGCAATGCAACACAACGCAACGCAGTGCAATGCCACGCAATGCAACGCAACGCAGCGCACTGCAGTGCAAATCGATGCAGCGACGTCCAACTGCCATGCAGAAGAGGGCAAAGCGCAGTGCAAAACCGGCACGAAGCGGTGCAGGCGCAGGGGCAGGGCGAGGCGCAGCAGCGCAGCGCAGTGCAGAGCAGCGCAAAAAGCGGCGAGGAGGAGGAGGAGGAGGAGGAGGAGGAGGAGGAGGAGGAGGCGGAGGAGGAGGAGGAGGAGGAGGAGGAGGAGGCGGAGTGCAGCGCAGAGCAGCGCAGCGCAAACGCAGCGCAACGCACTGCAAACGGCACTGCGAAGCCACCGCGGCGACGGGCGGCGGCGCGCCGGCCGTCGCCGCCTCCGCGCGGCTCCGCGGCGACGGCGGCGGCGGGCGGCGACCGGCGGCCACGGGCCGGCCGCAGAGGCACGGGGGCCCAGCGTGAAGCAGCGGCGAAGCGTCCTGGCTCGCCTCTACCCATCGGTCGTTGAAAGTAGGTATTTTTGGATTCCCAGATTCCAATCTACTTTCAGCGCCTTCCTACTTCAGGAGTCGAGCGGTTTTCCCTCTTCCCTCCTCCTCAGGAGGCGGGGCGGAAACCCGATCTATTTCCAGCGCCTTCCTACTTCATGTTTCTACCTACTTCTTCCGACCGATGGGTAGCCCTACCGAACAATATTCTAGGATTATAGTTCGGGGCGCTGCTAGACTCTTGAGCAGGGGGAACTTCCCAAAGGGCTCCAAAAGGGCTCCCTTGTATAGAATCCTGTAGTGCGTTGAACAGCAATAAAGGCTTCAAAAAGGCTTCAAAAAGGCTTCTTAGAATCCAAGAAACTTTTGTGGTTTCCAGGAAAGGTTCCTAGAACATTTCTGGCGGAGGCTGTCTTGCGTTAACACATCGGGAATATGCTCTCAGAGCAAACGTTTTGGGGTTCTAAGAACATTTCGTGGTAGGACTATAGGAATGCCGGCACGGTCGGTCCCTGCTCAGCGAAGGGCGGCGGCGGGGAGCCACAAACGGCTGGAGTGGCGCTGGGGTTTGGTTACCTTACAGGCGAAGTAAAGACCCTTACGTGCAAGCACTCTTTGGAAAGATATCTCTTCACAAAGCGCTCCGCATCTAGCTTGAGCTTCCCTCGACTACGGTAGCGGAGCCGCGGCGTGATCGTGATCGACCTGTCCCTGATGAGCGGCAGGCCTGGCCGCACAGGGGGAGGGCAGGTCGCGAGGTTGAAGCGTCACCATGGGAATCCCTCGCCCCACGCCACTTGCGCACCGCAGGTCTGGCCTGGCCGCTACAGGGCCTGGCCCATGACAGTTTGCAGTCCACTACCTCCCTGGCTAGCACCCCAGGAGACCTCGCGGATCATAATTACACAGTGCGACTTCGCACTCTAACCTTGTGATTGGGCGTGTTCTGCGCGCTGGAGTGCGCCTGTGAGTTACGAGACGAGCGTTTTTCTGCGCACTGGACGGCGCATGTGCGCAAAAAGGTGGGTAGGGATAGGTAGCGAAGAACTGGAGTCCATCATTGGCACAGCCGTCGAGGCGGCCATTCCAAGGCCGACTGCCGACGCCCTGCAACAGTCACGCTTGCCTTACTGAAACATCCAAGCGGAACCAGGCGCACCTCGAAAGTAAATTGAACGAGATTCCAGACCCATCAAGAAGAGGCTGTCCCACATCGAGGACGGCCGCAACCAGTATGTGTTATTCTAGCGCTCTTTTATACTGCTTGTCCCCCTCTCGTGCCGTTCCCCTTGCCCTGCTTCTCCGCTTCCTCCTCTCCTCTTCGTCGGTTCTGCCGTACGCGCAAGATTTCGGCTCGAGGTTCCAGCGAGTCTCGTCCCCAGGAGCCTCTTTTCGGCAACGGATCGCACAACGCTGAGGAGTGAGGATTCACCCCCGTGCCGTGGGCCATCACGAGGGCTTGGTGGTACGGCCTGGCTGTGTGGCTGGGGTGGTCGGCCCTAGACCTGCTGGACGAGGGCGGCCCTTTCCTTGGGTGCGGAGGCGGAGGAAGTCTTCGAGCTTTTTTCGACGGACTACGAGGAGGGTGGGGAGATCGAGGTGCGCATGTTTCGCGCGTCGGTGATCATGGCGCCGTGGTCGAGGTGGAATCGGATCTACGTGAAGACGAGCTCGAACCAGGGCATCGCCATGCTTCTGGTAAGCCAGATCAGAAAGTCCAACAGCCCGACGTGAACGGCCGCCGATCCGACTGTGAGGGTGCAGATCGTGAACTTGCGCGAGGAAAAAGAGGATCTTCACGAAGCCGCGGCCTGGGACCAGCTGGACCGAGCACCTTGGGCTGAGCGCCTCGAACAGGGACCGCGTGCTGGCTGCCTCGGAGAAACTCACTGCGCGCAAGGAGCTCGACGAGGAGGGCGCGGGGTCCAGACCCGCGCCCATGGGCAGGCCGGCCGCCAAGAGTGGAAAGACGAAAGGCAAGAAAGGCCACTTCGTGAGCTGGATCGGGGGCGGCGCCGTGAGCGTGGTGAGCCTCGTGTGGCTGAGCCGCTCGGGTGGCTTTGCTCCCGCGATGGCCTTCTTGGGCTGGCGTGTCTGGCGTTACCTCGGGTTCGGTTCCCTGCTGAAGGGGGTGCACGGCTCCGTGATGGCGGCGGGCGAGGCGGCTCAGGAGGCGAACCGCTATTACGAGTTGGCGGAGGAGATGTGGGAGGCGGTGGAGCTCGAGCCCTTGCTCACGTCACGGGGCTGCGTCGTCGCGGGGCCCTACGCCGTCTACTGGGCATGGGGGTCTCGGGGCGGCTGGCTGGCGGGCGATAGCGACTCGGAGAGACACGTCGTGGGCTGGCTTCGTGGCGGGCACTTCGGTGGCTGACTCGGATGACGAGCCCGACTTTAGGCACGTGCTCGCGGAGCTGGCGAGCGAGCAGCACCTGCTGCAGACGACGGCTGCCTCCCTGGCAGACAGCATGAAGCAGGCGACTAAGGGTGAGGCCAGCTTGACGCCGAAGAAGAAGCTCAACTTCGAGAGCGACGGCGATGAGGAGGGGGTGCCGTCTGCCGGCGGGGCCCCTTCCAGTTCGCAGGTGGATTCCTTCATCCAGAAGCTGAAGGAGCACGAGCGCGTCGTGGAGGCCGATTCGGGGGCTGCGACCAAGGGGAGCTCACCTATCTCGCCGGCCTCGACGGGCGCGAGCTGGGACATGATCCCTTCAGGTTTCTCGGGGACGGGGGTGCAGGAGACCCTCGTGCAGCTCGAGGTGGAGTCGCGGAACCCCAAAAACGACCTCCTCGCCACACTTCGCTCCTGTCGGGATGTTGGAGGGGCTAGCGTTGGAGGAGTGAGGGCCCGAGTCGCGCCATCCGTCCTCGCTCGGTTGTACTAATCGGGCTGGCGCGCGCGCCTGGAGTTGGGGGACTGGCTTCGATCGAAGGAGCTCACCAAGTGCTTCATCGCCTCGGAGGTCTTCATGCTGGGCGCGGCGCTGGACAGGATGATGACGGCAGGGGAGTTCGACGCTCTGATTCGCAGGCGGCGGAGCTCACGTGTCTCAGGCTATACTCGATCTTCAAGGCGCACGAGCTGTTGGGGCAGGAGTCGGACTGGCGCCGTCCCGAGTCGGCCAATTGAGCCAAGTAGAAGGGCAAGGTGAAATGGGCCAACGCGGAGGAGCTCCCCGACCTGAGCAAGCAGGGCCCCCCCGACGCGGTCGCGGCGGACGACGAGACGGCGGGGCGTCTCAAGAGGAAGGCTGCGATCAACAAGCACCTGGCTGAAGTGGCCGAGAGTGCAAGTCGGGGCCACGCGGGCGAATGGGTTGCGGCAGGAGGGTTGGCGGCTCCCTCTTGCCAAACCTGAGCCAAGTGCACGAGTTCGCGCAGCCGCGCTTTCCAGGGCTTCAGGACGTCGCCGACGGCCACGAGTGGGTCGGACTGACGTCTTCGCTAGTGGGCTGCGGCGGTGTTTTTGCTGACCGGCGTCTTGGTGGGATACGCTCAAGTGCATGTCGAGGCGCGGGTCTTCCAGTCCGAGGGTTTCTCCCATCGTGAATTGGACGTTCAGGCGGTTCCAGATGACCGGGGCGGATGGGCGCCAGCGCCAGCGGGATCCGCTTCGAGATCTTCCGACGCCGCATTTCGGAGCGGTTGGGGACTTCGGCCCCGAGCTGACGGAGGTTGGCCGAGAGGGCCGACTGGGGGGGGGGGGGGCGTCGGCGATGGCGGGGCGGTGCTCGCCCGCCTGGGCAAGGGTCAGGTTCTGGAGTGCGCTGGTGGAGCTCAGAGGTCGAAGGGGCATGGCGAGTTGAGGAGGGGGGTCTCTGCGACCTAGAGGTGGAGCAGGTGTCCGCGCCCAAGTCGGGCGCGAAGGGCCTCTGCATCTCGAGGCTGCCGGCGGCGGCGGCGCCATGTCTCAGCGACGTCGAGGGGCTCGCGACGCGGCAGATGGACGGGGTCGGCCGGGGGAAGTCTCGCCACGCGAGCAGCTACAGCGACCCTGGATGGATGTGCGAGAAGAACGCGCTGGCTTTGGGGCTGCGCGCGCGGGAGGCGGGCATGCCGACCTACGTCGGCGCCGCGCAGGAGAAGATGGGGTCTTTACGGCGGTGAAGAACATGGGCGGGGAGGTGGCCTGGCCACCTCCTCGCCCATGTTCTTCACCGCCGTGACCTGGTTGGCCACCGTGGCCAACCAGGTCGCGGCCGCGCGTCTCGTCTGGGACTGTCGCCGTCTCAACTCGAGGTTTCGGATGCCGCCGTGGGCGGGTTTGAGATCCCGGGATCGAAGGAGCTGTTCTCGTTCGCAGGCCGCGGTGGAACAATGAGTTCCCGGAGTTCTGCGCGCCGGAGGCCCCGCGCCCCAGGACCTCTGGAAGCATCGGCGCGAGCAGGGGGGCCGATCGAGAAGCCTTCTGGGACGGGCGCGGGCGTCGGCGCCATCGCCCCCGTGATAAGTCACTCCTGGGTTGCGTTCTTGGTCAACCCCTGCCTCGCGGAGAGCATCCAGGGCGCGCGGGGCTACGGGTCGGGGGGCTGGCGCGCGGCATGGCGACGCCGAGCTTCGAGTCGTGCTCGCTGATCATGATGCTGCACATCGACGACTGCGTCGGGTTCAGGGCCCTGGGGGGCGAGGACGGGGGCATCACCGTCGACGAGGAGGCTGTCAGGCCGGCGTTGCAGACGGGGCTTCGAGGTGCGCGAGGAGGACGGGGGCCCGGGCTTGACGACGGGCCCGGGCATCGCGATGCAGGGCCGCCCCTATGCGGCGATGGTCCACCCCGAGAAGATGAGGGAGCTGGTCCTGGCCGCGGAGGGCCTGGTGATGATTGGGGGCTCCACGCAATCGCGAGTGTCGTCTTTTCTCGGAATGTGAGCCTGGTCGCTTGTGATGCGTCGGTCTGGCTTCGCCATCCTCGACGTCATCAACGAGTGGGTCCAGGACCACGCGGGCGAGGACTGGGGCGGCAACGCGCCGCTCCCGAAGGCTGTTCGCTCAGAGCTGATGGCGCTCGCCAGGAGTGGAGTCACATGGCCCGCGCGACGGGCGCGCCCGAGGCTGGCTGCGGGGTCGCGCAGACGGAGGCGGAGCCCAAGGTGTGCAACGACGAGGTCGAGACGGGCGAGCTGCAGGTCTGGGCGGCCAGGGTCAACGTGGAGGGCGAGGAGGACGACGAGTGCGTTGGGCCGCCTCTGGGGCATCCTGGCTTCCTGGAGCTTCGCTCGGGGGTCGAGAAGCTGACGGGCGACGCGGCGGAGCTGAGGGGGGTCTGGCGCGAGGCGTCGGACCTGCTGGTGGGGCCGAACTACCGGCTGCTGGCCCTGAGCGAGCTGAAGCTGCCCTTCGGGGGGATCAGGCGACGCTGGCGGTAGATCGCTCACCTCGCGCCCGCGGGGGGCGTCGCGGGGCGCCATATCGCGCTGGAGGTGGCCGAGCTCATGACGAAGGAGCGCCTCCTTTTCACGGCCCCAGGCCGAGGCCCCCCTTGGGGGCTCAGGGGTCCGCTGGCCGTGCTGGGAGCCTTCGAGGGGGGCGCGAAGCGAGAACTCTCCCCGCCGAACGGCGGGTTGACGAGGCAAGTATCCAGCACAGCCCGGTGTCGGCGGGTGGGAATGCAACTCGAAGAGTCGCAGTTTCTTCGTCGCCGGGGCCTGGGATCGCGGTGCCGGTAGTGTGCCCAGCTACCGGATTCGCTGCCGAAGGCAACAGACATGCAGGGCGTCATCCAGGGAGTGGAAAACGACATGGTCATAGATGCGCGGAGGGACGATCAGTTGAGCGACGAACTGATCGGAGAGAGAGGAGGGTGAGGAGGAGGGAGCGAGCGCAGTCTCGGAGAGCGGTGAAGAACGCCGCCCGACGGGAGCATCGCAGATTGCGGGGTCTTCAGATCGAGCGTGAGGTTCGTGAAGCTCGCGGGCGCGATGCTGACGAGGATCTGCGAGTTAGGAACGTCACGATCGCGACGTGGAACGTGTGCCGACTGCCAGTTGGCGAGGATGCTCACGAGAGGTTCGTCGAGGTGGTTGCCTTCGCGGAGAGCCAGAAGTGGGGTGTGGTTTGTTTGGCTGATGTTCGTGGTGGTGAACCGGGAGTGTGGGAGTTTGGGGAGGGTGCGGATCGCTGGGTGCTTGTTTCGACAGCGAGGGCAGCCATCTTGATGAACGACTCGTGGGCCAGCGAGTGGGAGAGCAACGGCAGCAAGTACCAGGCGAGCCAGCGGGTGCTCTGGGCCGACTTCCCGAACTTGCGCCTCGTTGCTGTCTACCACCCCTTGTGGAAGGATCGCCGGGCGCTCCGCGATGGGGTTCGCCGGGAGCTTGAGGATGCAGTTCGGGGCTGTCCGCCTGATTCGTGGTTCCTCGTCGGCGGTGATTGGAACTCCCAGATGGGGTTATCCGAGGAGCCTTCGTCCTGCTTGGGGCGGTATGCCACGAACGTTCAGAACCAGGCCGGGGCCGATCTGGAGCAGTGGGCTGCTGGAATGGGTTTCGCTTTTGTTGACTCTCACTTCTCTATGCGCCACCGAGGCACGTGGAGGCATGGCAAGGACCGCACATGGCATGAGATAGATGGCTTTTTCACGAAGGCCACTGGCTGGGCGACCAGAATCAAATCTGTCAAGGTGGATTGCTCGGCGCGCATCGGGGACCACTTGCCGAAGGTTCTGCGCGTGCACCGCGCGTTCGGCCAGGCCGGCGAGGAACGTCCTAGGGCTCGTCCTCGGCCAGCCCCCCGCATTGCATTTGAGAGGCTGCGGGAACCAGATCTCGCCGCACGCTACGTGGAGGAGACCAACACAGCGGCGGACAATCTGGGGAGCAACCCGACGTGGGAGTCTATTGCTGGGCAGCTACAGGAGACGGCTCGCAATGTTCTTGGCGAGACTCGTCAGTTCGCAGCTCTGTCGTGGATGGTTGGCCATCGCGCTGAGGCGTCCCGGCACAGGGACACGATCGGCGAGTGGACAACGCGGAGGAGACAAGCAGCTAACGATTCAGAGTTGCAGTCAGCATTGTCGGGGCTCCGCCGGGCCCGTGCAGCGTACAGGCGGGACAAGCGACAGTGGCAGCGAGCATGGCATGATAAGCTTGCAGACGAGATCGCTGCTGCCGAGGCCATGGGCGACGAGAGAGCCGTCAGCGAGGGCCTCAAGCGCGCTGCTGCAACGGGCCGGCGGCGCCCCCCGCCTGTGACGGTCGAGCAGCTGACGTCCGTTGCGGCCACGGTCGGGCAGGGCAGATACGAGCGCACAGAGGTGGAGATCCAAGACGCCATCGGACGACTCCGGGACCGCCGGGGGCATCCTCGTTTTAAGGCTGCTGCCGACCGTCTGGGCAGGCCCCTCGAGGACGATGAGATTTCGAGCGCTCTCAAAAGAATCAAAGATAAGACGCCAGGAGACGACCAGATCCGTATCTCATTCATCCGCAAGGCCGGGGATCGCATGAAGAAGGCGGTGTTTGACTTGGTGAGACGCTTTTGGGAGGATCCCGAGGGGGACTGGGAAGAACTTGTGTGGGTCGGGATCATGGTGCCTTTCTTCAAGAAAGGGTCCCGGAAAGATCCCAATAATTATCGGATGGTGTGTTTACTTTCGATGCTCGCCCGCATTGTCGCCCGAGTGCTCGCCACGCGGCTCCGTTGTTGGACTGAGGAGACCCGAGTGTTGGGGGAGTGGCAGCAGGGTTTCCGGGAGGAGCGGAGCACCCGGGACGCCGCCTGCATCGTCCTTCGCATGTGTGAGGAAGTGGAAGAGATGATGGCAGAGCGCTCCGCCGCCCTACGCCGATCGACGTCTCATGCGGGACCCGGGTGGGAGCCGACAGACCCAGGCGTTACCCTTCTTGACCTTCGCAAGGCATATCCCCGCACGAATCGCCCGCTGCAGTGGGAGAATCTCAGGCGGAAAGCTGTTCCAGAGCATGTGCTGTCAATCATTCGTGCCTTTCATGAGCGTTCTTTCTACCGGGTGCGACTGGGGCGGCAGAGCGGGCCGGCTTTCCACCCTCGCAGAGGCCTGCGGGAAGGATGTGCGAGCAGCCCTGTCCTCTTCAATGTCTTCCATGCGGAGTCGATGACGACGGCCCGGGCGCTGCGCTACGAGTCGGCGCAGGTCTCCGGCAACCCTGTCGGCGTCCCCTGGGTCTGGCGCCCGGGCACTCTCAAGCCGAACCACCGGGGCAATCGGAGGCGGTTGACTGGCCTTCAGCACCTGCGCTTCGAGCACATTTTGTTTGCAGACGACACAACTCTCATGCACGAGCGGCGGGAGGCAGCTGAGGCCGAGCGCACTGTGGTGCAAGGCTTGCTTTGTTTTGAAGAGGAGATCAACTCGGGCAAGACAGAACACGCTTGGTTTACGCCAGATGACCCAGCAACGCGCATGTTGGGAGTGTGGACTTCTCGGCACGTTGACAACAATAAGCGCAAGTCTCGCTTCTGGAAGGCTTGGAATGGACTTCGGAAGAGAATTTCGAAATCCAAGCTGTCGCCAAGGCGCATGGCCTATTACATTCAATCTGTGGTTGCAGCTTCAGTTCTGTATGGCGCAGAATGCCGGGCTTGGAACGAGGGGGAACTGCAGCGGCTCCAACGGCTCTTCGATTTCTGCTGGCGGTACGTGTGGGGAACGGTGCACAGGGGAAGAGAGGGCCTCCGGTGGCGCATGGCCAAACACAACATCAACATGACCGGCGTTCGTGCGGAGCTCGGCGTGAGAACTGTGAAGTCGCTCGTTGAGGAGCGCGTCCTGCGCTGGATCGGGCATGTGTGGAGGATGCCTGATTGCCGCCCAGTGAAGGCCGCAGAGCTTGGCTGGTGGCACCGGGAGGACCAGCTGCATGGTCTGCGGGGCGCACAACCGACCAAACCGAGATACTGGCGGCTACTTCTTCGCAGGGCTGGCATCGACCCCGATTTTCTGGACCTCAAAGCTAAGGACCGGGAGCTGTGGCGCACTGTCGTCCGGACGCACTGTGCCGGGCTGGATGCCGCAGACGCTCGAGCCGCTACCTGGAGTCGTCATGGGCGCGTCCTTCGGCGACCGGCAGGTCCGGAGCCACACGGCGTCCTACGCCGACCCGCCGCCGCTGCTGCCGTTGCTGCTGCCCCTGTCCCCCCCGCCCCTCTTCCTCCTGCCCCTCCTCCCCCTGCCCCTCCGCCCCCTCCTCCTCCCCCTCCGGCGGCGGCGGGTCTGCCGGGCGGTGGCGCGACATCTCGGTGCGAGTATTGTGCTGCAGACGGCATCGAGAATATCTTCCCAAGTAAATTGTCGCTGTTCCGTCATGTCGATGTGCTTCACAAGCGCACAGCCACGGTGCCGTGCCCGAAGGGGTGTGGGAAGTTCTTCAAGACCGTCGGGATGGCCACCAACCACGCCCGGACGTGTGCTGGGGACGAGGCGGCCACTGCGGCGGCGAGGAGAGCCAAACGGGCGGCCGACAAGCGTGCCCGTGTCGCGGCCAAGGCTAAGGCACGACCTAAAGCCAAAGCCAGAGCCAAGGCCCGGCCAGCGGTCCTGCGCCGGCCAGCGGCCCGGCGCCGGCCAGCAGCAGCGGCCCCTTCACCAAGGTGACGTTCCGCACTGTGTTGGCGCGCGGGTCCGGGGCTTGCGGGCCTGACTCCGCGCGCCGCGCCACGCCTCTGGGCCGGCTCGGCTGCCGCGGCGGTGGGCTGGCCACTCGGTGCTCGGCGCCGGGTCCGCGTGGCGGGAGGGGCGTCGGCTGCCTCCGGCTGCCGCGGCGGCGGGGCGGCCGCCGAGCTTCGCGACCGTCTCTGTCGACGACGACGACTGGATGCAACTGTGCTCTGTGAGAATAGTATATTTTGTATTGCGCATGGTAAACGTTACTCCCACTCGAGGCCGCGGCGCGGCCCGCACACGAGGGTTTGTATTTCACGGCCCCAGTGCGGCATCGGCCGCATCTCGAGCGGGCGTGGGTCGATTTTCCTGAGCCTGAAGAAAGTCTCCAGCTGCGCTCGCGCGACCGACAGCTGGGAAAAAAAGTCCGCATCGCGAACGACGAGCGCTTCGCGGCCCTGAGCAGCGCGAAGTACAAGACGGCAGTATGAGGAGGCAGCGAGACGGAGTTCAAGTGCGGGAGTACCTGGCGGTGCTCATATTACGAGGCGGTGAAGATGACGTTGCCCGACTGGCCCAGGGTCAGCGAGGGCGCGCAGGGGGGGGTCGAGCGCGGGGGGAGATGAGGGTCGCGCGAGCGAGGGGCCAGGCGCTGCCCGCCGCTGTTTCGTGGACGAGAGTGGCCAGGTGGTCGCTCCTGTTCCAGGGGCAGCGGGGCGCAGGAGGAGCTCGACAACATCCTCGAGCTCCACGCGATCGCGGCCCTGCTCCGGCATCTCTCCCGCTCGCGGCCCTGCTGGGGCAAGAGGGCGCAGATTTTCTCGGACCCCCTGGTATGCATGGGGGTCCCGAAGAAGGAAAGGTCTTCGGCGCCTGGGCTTCTTCGCCCGGCGAGGCAGGCGGCAGCGGCCCAGCTCGCGCGCGGGGCGAAGGTCTACTTGAGGTGGGTCGCGTCCGAGGACAACGCGGCCGCCGGGCCCAGTCAGGGTCTGTCCATCGGAGCGGCGGAGGCGACCAAGGAGGAGCACAAGTGGAGGCAGACCCCCAATGCGTTGCGGGCCATGCTGACGGGAGTTCGAGATGGCGCACAACGCGCGCGGACGCGTTCCGCGGCGGGGGCGTCGGGGACGAGCGCGCCCTCGCGAAGTATATGGGGGATTACCGTCGCAGTGCGCGCGTTTCGGAGCTGGTGCTTTCGCTGGCCGAGCGCGGCCCACCTTGGACTTCTTCGGTGGCGACGCCCTTGGCGCGTTGGAACGGCGTGTCGGCGCACTTCGGCCAGGTGGATTTGGCGCTGTGCGCTCCCGGGAACGACCTCGGGGGGACTTGCGTGCTGCTGCAGGTCATCGGCGGCGATTTTCATTCCGAGCTGTTGGATCATCCCCCACCGGCCGAAGCGCCCGCGCCGACTGGCTCGGCCTGTAAGGCCGCGATAGCGGGAGAAGCAATGTGCACCGCTCAGGGCGAAAGCTTCGCATCGTGATTGCGACCGTCGTGGTGGCTCGTGCTCTTTCTGGCGACGTGGCACGCGTCCGAGGCTGACCGTGCGACAGGACGAGCCTGGCCTACGAGAGGGCCGTCAGGAAGCTCATCATTGACATCGAGAGAAGTGGCGTGCCCTTCGAGGCGGCCCAGCAGCGGGACGAGGCCCTGGCGGCGCACCTGGCCGACCAGTGCAACGTCAGGGGCTCGGGTGCGCCAAGGGCAGCGTGGTGTTCAACGGGTCCATGCACATCTTCGAGGACCATCGCAACTTCCCGCCCCTGGCCCACCGCGCCTTGAAGGCTTGGGAGAGGCAGCAACAGGGGCAGGAAGGGCAGCCCATGCCACTGCAGGGGCTCAGGCTCATCATCCTGGACTTCTGTCGCGCGGGCCTGGCCCATGTGGCCTGCGGTCGTCGCGCAGCTGGCCGGCTGAATGAGGGGGCAGGACTGGGCCCAGCTGAGGTGCTGCTACGCGTCGAGCGACTCGGCGGGCAGGATGGCGTTGCTGCCGGGAGTCAGGGCTAGATTCGAGAGGGTCAAGACGGGCTCGGGGCAAGGGTGCTGGCCAAGGGCGCCCTAAATTGCATCGCCCATGGCCTGGGCAGGGGCGAGCTGATCTTCCCGATCGCCCCAGCTAGCGCAGGCGGGCCCGGAGCGCCAGCCCGGCCGGGCTGGGCCTCGAGGCCTCGGGGCCGTTCCGCGGCATCAGGCACGCAGGGGCGGCCCATTTTGCGGCCGAGGGGGGTTGCTTGGAGATGGCGAGAAGGAGAGGGCGCTGTACTACATCAAGTGCCCTCCAGCGCTACACGAAGACGCAAGTCCTCATCCAGCGGCGGGCGCTGATGCAGGACACCGACATCCAGAGTGGCGAGCAGCTTCGGATGGCTCCAGGCGCGAGGATGGCCACAGTGCTGGAGAAGTCACCAGCGGCAGCCGAGTCGCTCACAGCTCGCCTAATTCGTTGCCCGCGCGGTCTGACAGGCGATGGAGTGCAGTTGGGCGCGGCAGCGGCGACGTCGCGGCCCGAAGTAGCCCGTCCTAGGACGGGGCTCAAAGCCCTCTTCAGGAGACGCGGCTCGTAGCCCACCCATCAGTTCCTAATGGCCTTTAGCATGAGTTGTTCGTTTCGGACGGCCCCTAAACGTGCCAGAGCCGAGGGGTCGTGAAGTTTCTATTTCCACTTCGCTCCCTGCCCTCCCTCCCGCCCTGGGTCGGCTTCGCCCTGCGCTGTGCGATTTTAGGGCCTGCGGCAAGAAGTGGCTGGGTGGCCTTCTGGGACCTTCCGCACGTTTTTGGCCTCGAGGGCCTCCTGGCCAACCTGGGGTCAGGTCAGGTACCGCCTGGTGGGCCCTCCCGAGGCCCCCGAGTAGGTCGAGCTACGTATGTATAGCATAACTTTGGGGGCAGACGGCCTCGCGCTTTGCGCTCAGCTGAAGTTGTCTCCGTGTCCTGCTGCTGCGTCGGATGTTCGCTCATGCGTGCGCTCTCTGGAGCCCAGTTCCTATCGAGACGCTCCTCGTGGGAATATTTTTGCAGACTGTATTGTATGTGGCCTATCGGTCCAGCCGCGTGTCCCCCCTACAGCTCTGGCGCGAGGGATCTTGGACTGCTTGGTTTCAGTGGCCCTTTCATGCTGACACCACCAAACTAAAGGCGCCTTTCACCACGCGTTCGCTCTACGAAATGGAGAGCGTTGATATCACGGAACGCTTGAACATCCTGGATTCTCTCACGTGGTGTCCCAGGTTTCGCCACTGAGCCTCGCGACGGGCAGTGCACCCCTGCAAAAGCACACCGGTCCAACGTGACGCCGACGACGACGTTCTCTCTGATTTTTCCGTTTCCCCCTCCTCTCCGCCTTTTGTCTATTCGGGCATTTCCTCTTTTTTCATCCTCCTCTTCCTCCTCCACCTCCTCTTCGTCCATCTCCCCCGCGGAGACCGCCCTTCTGCCATTGCTCCCGAGCTCAAGCCCTCCTCTCTTCCGGCCAATGCTCGCCCAGCCAGGCGCACCCGGACGAGGTGGAAGCATGGCTGTCGGTGGGGCTTGCGGGGCAGGAGGAAGGAGGAGGAGGAGGAGGAGGAGGAGGAGGAGGAGGAAGGAGGAGGACACAGGAGGAATGGGGGAGGAGGAGGAGGAGGCGGAAGAGGAGGAGGAGGAGAAGGAGACGAGAAGACGAGGAGGAGGAGGAGGAGGAAAAGGAGGAGGAAGGGATGAGGAGGATGAGTGAGGAGGAGGGGCGGAAAGCCGCGGAGGAGCCAGAGGGATGATGATGATGCTGCTGATGATGCTGATGATGATGATGATGCTGGTGATGATGATGATGATGATGATGATGATGATGATGATGATGATGATGATGATGATGATGATGATGATGATGATGATGATGATGATGCTGATGATGATGATGCTGATGCTGATGCTGATGCTGATGCTGATGATGCTGATGCTGCTGCTGCTGCTGCTGATGATGATGATGATGATGATGATGATGATGATGATGACGATGATGATGCTGATGCTGATGCTGATGATGCTGATGCTGATGCTGATGCTGATGCTGGTGCCGGTGCTGGTGCTGATGATGATGAGGAGGAGAGGAGGAGGAAGGGGAGGAGGAGGAGGCGGAGGAGAAGAAGGAGGAGGTGGAGGAGGGAGGAGGAGGAGGAGGAGAGGAGGAGGAGAGGAGAGGAGGGGAGGAAACCAGAGCAGGAGGACGGAGGGGCAAAGAGCAGGGATGGCGGCTTGCGGAAGAGTCGCGAGGCGGACCCGCGGGCGCCGCGCATCTTTGGTAATTGTCATGGGGGGCGCGGATGACCACACCCCCTCCTCCTCCTCCTCCTCCTCCTCCTCCTCCTCCTCCTCCTCCTCCTCCTCCTCTCCCTCCTCCCTCTGGCCGTCGGGCGCGTCGGGTCGCCCTGTTCCTGGGCGAGGCGAAAACCTGGTGGTCGCACAAGCGGTGGCCCCAAGACGCGGGGATGAGCAGAGGCGCTCCCGCTCCGCTCCATGACGAGCCAACAACACACACACACACACACACACACACACACACACACACACACACACACCCATGCCCATTGGAGGATCGGAGAGGGCTACGGGTGCGTGCTGTCGGATGGGGGTCCCCGCTCGAACGGGAGCGCTCCCCAGTGTCCGACAACCCGCACCCATACCCACAGCCAGTCCTCCTCCTAACGAGCTCCCTATGGGTATGGGTGTGTGTGTGTGTTGTTCGTTCGTCAGCTCCAGCTGCTTAAGCAGTTTCCGCTTCAGCTGCCCCCAGGCCTGCGGCACCATGCACGCCCGGTTCTGGGGAGCCGGGGCGGCCGCGGAGACCGCGGCGCGGCGGGCGGAGCTCTCTGGAGCGGCTACCTGTCGCCGCTCGCAGTGGCACCGCTCGCCCCGGGCGCCGCGGGCCCCGCGGGGGAAGGCCGCTGCGGGCCCCTCCGCTCGCCCCTGTGGCCCTGGGTGGAGGGCGCGTCGGTGGTCGCTCCGGAGGCCCCGGCCCTCCGCCAGCACCTCCAATCCCAAACCTCCTCGCGTCGTGAAAAAATCACGACGGGAGGTTTTTCGCTATTTTCGGCCTCTGAGGGCCCTTACCGGGCCTCGGGACCGTCAAAGAACGACTCGGGATGCAAAACCGGTCCCGGGGAATGGGTCTGGACCTCTGGGGGTCGCGTCATGAAAAAATCATGACGTCGGGGGTCTGGGATGGCTCCCCGCCCCAACCCGCTCCTCCCCACGCTCCCGCCAGACGCGCGGGTCCGACGCGCTGGCACGGTCCAGCTGCCCGCTTGAGGGCGACACCCTGCGGGCCCGGCAGCGCCTGTGCTGCCCGTGTCCAGTGCCAGCCGTTTCGGCCGCACTGGGCAGCTCGCACGTCTCGACGCGGCCCCCTCAAGCCAGTTTTTTCAAAGCGAGGACATACGCCTCCCTCACATGTTACGCTCTTTTTTTCGTGGGGCGGCCTGGTGTCCAGCGCGTCTGAGAGCTCTCTCTAGCACCGCTCCAGAGTTAGGGTGACCTGCTATCAATCGGTGTGTTTGGTATCATGGGGGATTGGAGTACTGCCCCCCCCGACTTCGGCTAGTGCGTCCACCTGTGCTGTTTGTATTATTTCTGTTGTAGGATGGGATTCAACAACAGGCGGACCTCAATGACCAGACAACCCATGATAGCCGTACGATGCTACCCCACGTCAGTGACCATTCGACGTCTTACACGCACAGCTCTGTGAGGTATGCATGGCAATTCTCTGACGTCTGTGATAAGCCTGGAGCGGTGTCATGTGCAGTTCCATATTCACTATGGGGCAGGCGATGCTCGGGGGCACAGGTACGATATCCGGTTGGGTTGCCGGTTGCTGGCCCCCTTCCTGGGCCGCCCATTCTGGCTTTCGCACTGGCATGTTCCAGTGGGAGTGCACCAAGAAGATGTTCCGAGAGAAGAATAGACGAGGGGGAAGGGGCAGGAGGGAGGGAGGGAGTAGGGAGTGTGAGGAGAGTGAGAGGAGGGGGAGGAAGGGGGGAATATTATGCGAAAGCAAGCGGGCTCCTTGGGAGCAATAGGAGATGTTTGAGCTCGCGGGGTGGTCTCGAAGTGTTCGGGACAGTCCGCGCGGGCATGACAGCACGCGCGCCCGGACTATTTCATCCACTCTACATGCCATGTTCTCGCGGATTTGTTGTTGAAATCACTTCGAAAGCGCATGTGTGGAGGGAGGCAGAGGAAGCTTGCAGAGACGAGAAGGGACGAGGGACACGATCTTCCGAGAGGAGAGGGATCAGGAAGGATGGGGGCACGAGAGGTGACAGCAGCGAGACGCCGCCCTCGCCGGAGGCGAGGGGCGGAAGGGGTCGACGTCCGCTGTCCTCGCAGAAGATACGAGCGACTCAATAACATCCAGTTTGCTTGCGACACGTTTGCCAATCATCCTGCCCCTGCCGCTATTCAGTAGACGTGTGTTTGTGTGTGTGTGTGTTTGTGCGCGCACCCGTATATACATCTATATACGCATGCAGAGAGGGAGAGAAAGAGAGAGTGGGAGAGAGAGAGAGAACGAGAGACGGACGGGGGTTGCAGAGGACGGGGAAGGGGGACGAGGAGGAGGAATACAGGAGGGGAAGGGTATGGTAATGACAGGGTGGCGTGTGGGGGAGAGAATGAGAGAAATATAGTGGGACAGCAGGGAGAGTAAGGTATGGTGGGGGACGCCGGGAAGGGGATGGTGGCGAGCAGGGACGGAGGGAGTGGAGGAGTTGGGCGGCAGGCGCCAAGTGAAGATTGGTTCGGGAGGGAGGGCTCGCCAGGTCAGCTCCTCCTTCATGAGCGACAAGCCTTGGGCCTAAGCGCTTCCGAGCATTGCCTCCTCCTCCTCCTCCTCCTCCTTTTCCTCGTCTTCCTCCTCTGGTAGCCGTGTTGGCACACGGCTTGTCTTGCACGCTGCATTTTTACGATGCCGATCGCGCTCGCACGCGCACGCTTCGGATCACCTCGCCCTGGAGCTTCTGTCGCTTCAGGGCGCGCGTCAGCGTCGCCGCCGTGTGAAACCGAGATCCGCCATTCGCGATCTCGTTACGACGCGCGGACCGTTCAGCAGCACTCGCGTCGACCGCACATCGCTGACTCCCAAAGAGGGGGAACAACGTATTTGTGGACTTCGCACTCCAGGGGCCTGCGATTCGGGGAGGCATGTCGGGGCTGGTAGGAAGGGGAGGGTCTCAGTCCGCCGCCGTTTTGGCTCAAGCCTCGGGTGCAGACCTGAGATTTTCGGGCAGACAGCTCGGGCAGAAGCTCGGGCAACAGCTCTACGAGTCCACCTTGGTTGCCGTCGGTGGACACCATCTCTGTTCCAACGCGCACGCAATGGATCCGACCACGGAGGAACAGGCGAGCTTCGCGCACGTCGACGCCATCTGCGCGTGGCTCGTGTCAGTTGGCCCCGCCCAGGACGCGCTGCACTACTCGACCTCGCGGGTGTGGAGAATCCGAGGGTGCTGGCGGCACCGCCGCAGTCGCACTACGAGAACATCATCACCCGGTGGAAGATCGAGGTGCCCGAGTCCGATCCTCTGGTCACCTGGCGGCCCACGCCCGCCGAAATCGGCAAGGGGGGGTTGGTGGGGCGTGCGTGCCGCGTGGTGTGCGAAGTACAGTCGGGGTGGCATGGCCGCCAGACGCAGCCTTGCCGTTTCTGAACCTGGTCGAGTCCAGGGCTATTGCAAGTCTTTGCTTTCGTCGCCTTGCGGTTGGCCTCGCTCGCGCTGTGCGTTCAGGATAGCCCCCTTGAGGGGCAGCGGATTCCTCCTTCTCCTCTGCTTCCTTGCCTTGGAAAAAAAGAAAAGGAGAAAAAATAAACAGTCGGGGCCCTGAAGAAGGAACCCTTTTCGTTGGGGAGGGGCTCCGTGTTCCTGGATTGCTTCACAGCTTGCCTCAGGCTCTCTTTATGTTTTCGATCGGAAATCGAAGGTTAATGTATGGAAAACAGGGGCCTCGTTCCTTATTCAGGGTTCCTTAGGTCAACGCCCCGACGGTACAACCGAGCACCGCGGCGCTCGCAGCTCGGAGCGCTGCTGGGGGCGACCCCGGGCTCGCAGGCAGCGGCGGCTGGGGCGCCCCAGCAGACGCGGCGGAAGATCGAGGTGAGGATTGTCACCAATCAGTTGGATGTTTTTTTGTTTTTTGTTTCAAATGTAATAAATGTTTATTATTATTATTATTATTATTATTATTTTTAGTAGTATTATTATTAGTATTATTATTATTATTAGTAGTAGTAGTAGTAGTATATTTTATTTTTTTTAGTTGGATGTGTTTGAGGTGGCGCCCGCCAACGTTCAGCTCGCGACGGAGGCCTACGCCCGCTGCAAGCTCAAGATGGGCTGTTGCCCCCCCCGCGGAGACGGAGCTCAGCGAGGAGCAGATGACCGCGTCGCATGCCATCCTCGAGCGCGGCAGGGCCCCGTATTGCGACTTCGCCGTGTGCGTCCCTTTCCACCAGCGGATCTTCAAGAGGATCAGGATGAAAGGGGGTCAGGCTGTCTGGCAATGGGGAGCTCTCGTCCGTGGACTTCTACGGCCCCGACTCGTTCCATGGATGGAGAGGTGTGACGCCGTTTTCAAACAGGCCTCATCATGTTCGACAAGGTGAGCTCAACGAAGTTCGAGCAGTACGAGCGCCTCATCGAGCACAACAGCAGCAGATACGGTGCAGCCGTATGACCGGTGATCTACCAGGTGGACGCGAGGTCTCGCCTCAAGCTCACCGAGCACCTCCGCAGGATCGGCGCGGACGATTTTCCAACTCCCCAAGCCCCTCAGACAGCGCCGCACGTTCGATGCAGACAGACCTTGGGAATGGGTCCCAGAGCAGCTGTGCCGAGACCAAGGGTTTCGGCACCGGGAGCTTGAGGAGCCCGCGCTGCTCATCAAGACGAAGCAGGAAGGGCTAGCCACCACGGGGGACACAGATGCTCCAGTGGCACGCGGGGCCGTCGGCCAGGCCTCGCCTGGCGGGCGGACGGCAGCGCCGCCCGCGCCGCCGCCTCCGCTGGGCCCCAAGCGCGGGAGCCAGGGCGGCTGCCAGGGGACCGCGGCACGCTTCGCCGACCGCCAGCACCGCACCGGGGAGGACGGCCTGCGCCCGCACCGCCGGCGGCGTGCCCCTATATATATATATATATATATATATATATATATATATATATATATATGCAAGGGAGGCAGACAGGCTCGCGCACGGAGACGAGGCCACGGGGGGAGGAGGAGGAGGAGGAGGAGGAGGAGGAGGAGGAGGAGGAGAAGGACAATGGGCACTACTGCGCCGCCGGGCTCGGCAGGCACCAGTGAGGCAAGTGCTTCGGCGGCGACCGCGGCGCCCACGAGTGACGCCGCAAGGAGCCGAGGGCCTCGCCGACGGACCGCGGCGGCGGCGCGCAGAGCTCCAGAGGCTGCAAGGGAGGAGGCGCCAGCGGCGGTGAGCGCGAAGCTCGGCCGCCAGCGGCAGGTCCTCAGCTGCAACGGAGCCAGCCGCTGCGAAGCGATGGCGCCCGGGCGAGATCCACACGTCGCCGCCGAAGACCGGCCCCAGCCCGCAGGAGGGCGATCCCCAGCAGGGGCCCTTAGAGAGCTCCTGGAGTGGCTGGGCGCGCCGCCAGAGCTGCCAGCGAGGTCGACGGGGGACTGCTTTCTCGCCGGAGGCGGACCCCGGGAAGATGAGGCCCCGGGCCACCTGCCCACCCTCGGGGGCGCGCCCGCCGCTGGGCCCCCCGAAGGCGGCAGCGCCTGGGAAGATGAGGTCGCAAGACGTCTTCCCACCGCGCCTGTGGCCGGCGCTGGCGGAGCCCCTGGAGGGCCCCTGGAGGCGCTGTCTTCGGCCCCTGGCCGCGCGGGGCGTGTTTTTGGTATATTATTATTTGTTTGTTTTTGTGCGTGTTTGTTTGATTTGTTTTGCTTGTGCATTCCTGCTTTTTTTGCGTGTGTAAAAATAAAGAAGGTATCCCTTCGAGGGCGCTGGATAGATGCTGATCGAGATGCCCACCGACACTTTCGGCGACGAGCGGCTGTGAGATCGCGAGGGTAAGGGGCGATGCGGACGAAAGGGGCTCAACCCAGATATGCACGAGCGGGTGTGACTCGACGCCTTCCGCGCGGTCCGAGCAATCGCCCCGCTGCAGGAGGCTGCGCGCAGGGGGCTGTCCGCGCGCTAGTGGAGGGCCAACCGAGTATGATGTTGACGAGTTTCTGAACCTGAAGCGCCGTGTTCTTGTCGACCGTCGCGAGCTACGCGTGGACGGACTCGCCGCTGGCTTGACCTGGAAAGCCGCCTTCTGCCACTGCGCGCTGGCCACGATCGCGACTCAAGACGACGGAGGCGACGCCGTGGCCGAGGTCTATATCGCTAATTGGCCGAGCAGCTGGGCGCGGCCGCGCGTCGAGCCGCGCGCGACGCCGGGGCCCGCGCGCCGCCCGCGGCCCGCGCCCAGCGCAGGAGGACCGCGCTGGCCAGGATCCCGACGGCGCGCGCCGTGCTGACGGCTAGCCACGGCAACGGCGCCCGCCTCGCGCCGTCGACGCGGCTGCGCTCGCGCGCGACCGCGCCGCTGCCGGGCCCCCCCCCCCGGCGGCCTCGCAGAAGGCCGAGAACGAGGGGGCGCTCGGATGGGCGCGCCGCCCCTGGCCAGCCGCGGAGGCCCCCCCCCCCCGCCAAGCGAGAAGGACATGGATGGGGCTCCCGGAGGCGCCCCCCGACATGCGAGCAGCGCGTCTCGGGGCCATCGATAGCCGGCACGCGGGCGCGGGCCCGCGCGAGGCGGACCTCGCCGCGGCCCGGCCGAGGATCGCCCCTGCCACGGGACAGTTGAGATGGAGCCGTGCCCCACGAGCCTGCACGCCGTGCCCGCGCGGCGGGCGACCCCGACGCAGCGCGTATTGGGGCTTCGATTCGCGATGGGGGGCCCGGCGGGCGTCGAGCTCCCGTCGGAGGACCTGGGCGCGCCCCCGCGGATGCCCGCGGGGGCCGCTGGCAGGGGCCCGCTTCGCGCCCGCGACGCTGCCCTCGCCGACGACGATGCCGATCGCCCTTCCGTCGATGGGGGCCCGGCGGCGCCCCCGAGTCTGAGCGGCTCATCGCGCCCTGCTTCGTTCGCGCCTTCGGAGACCGAGCCGATTGCGAGCGGTGGCTCGGCGGCGCCGCGGCGTTGCCCCAGCTCGGCACGGCGCGGCGGCGAAGGAGAATGGGCGGGCCCGCCAACCGGCGCCTGACCCCAGGCTGCCGCGTGTCTGGGGTCAACCCGAGGGCGGCCCCGACGCGTCGAGCGGTCCTGCCGCGCCTCTCGGGCGCCGTCGACGACGCGCTGCGCCTGTTGAGACAGGCGGAGTCCGCCAAGGGCGCGGATGTTGAATACCTAGTGCTCGACTTCCGAGATTGGTTCTACCGCTCCCCCATGATTCTGGACGCCCGAAATGGGTACTGAAAGAATGGGTACTATGCCCAACAGCAGTTCCTGTTCATTTTGAACAGGGCTCGCTGTCCACGCCGCCGCGGCCTGTGTCCATTCGAGACAGGAGGCCGCCTGCCCAACAGCGGCCGCTGTTGGTTTGGGACAGCATTTGCTGATGGGCATCGTACCCATGTTTTCGGTACCCATTTCGGGCGTCCAAAATGATGGCGCACGCGGAACGGAAGTACTTCGTAGTGCAATACCGCGGGGCCAACATCGTCTTTTGCACAATGGCCCAGGGGCCCGCGAAGGCTCCGCGCGCGCGGCCGCGCCGCGGCCCTGCCGGCGCGCTCGCCACAGTCCCTCGACCAGGCCTCCTCCTCCTCCTCCTCCTCCTCCTCCTCCTCCTCCTCCCCCTCCCTCCTCCCCCTCCCCCTCCCCCCTCCCCCTCCCCTCCCCCTCCTCCTCCTCCTCCTCCTCTCCCTCCTTCTCCTCCTCCTCCTCCTCCTCCTCCTCCTGCAGCAGCGGCGATGGGCACCGTCGGCCAGAGGGCCTGCGCGTCGGCGCTGCTCTTCTTTCTGGCCCGCGCTCGGCGCGCAGCCGGCGTTTCAGAAGGGTTCGTCGCGGGGGCCCGGCATCGCGCGGGTCGGGGCGCAGCCCAAATTCGCCCGCAACGGTTTGGCGAGCGCGGCCTTGCTCGCGTCTCCGAAGGCCAACGTCATCGCCGATCTGCCCAGCTACGTCGGCGAGATCGAGCGCGCGAGCGCCATCGCCTTCAAGAAGCTGCAGACCTTCACCGGGAAGGCCTCCCGTGTCGCCAGCATCCTTGACGCGGCGCCCTTCCTCAGCGACTCGCGGGGCGCGGCTGCGCGCGCGACGCGCGGCCCGCCGCGGAACGGCGGCGGGGGCGGGCTCTCGATGGGGCGCCGCCCCCGCGCCGCGCGTGGGCGGAGCAGATTTAGCCGCGTGCCGGCCTGGCCCCGGGCGTTCTTCGACGTCCATGGTGCGGCCCTGCAGCGCCGACGCAGGATGGGGGCTGACTTTGGCAGAGGGCCGGGGGCGCGCCTCCTCGCGGACGCCTCGCCCTGGCGGCCTCCTCCGCATCGGTGACGTCGCAGTGGAGTGGTTTTCCTGGAAGCCGTCGGCTTGCGGCGACCATCGATTCGGGCGTGGGGTAGGAGACGCCGGGGGCCAGCAAGTCTGGGAGGCGCTCTCGATGCTCCAAGCGCTGAGGACGTGGAAGCAGTGCTGGAGACTTTGCGGCGCAACGTTGCACGTCAACGCAGACCCCATGGCCGCCCCCACCTTGCTGGCGAAGCTGCGGGCGCGATGGGGCGCCCTGGGCACGGCAGCAGCGGCGCGCGAATTCGCGCTGGACGTGGGAGGTTGCTGCCGCAAGCCCAGGATCGCCGAGCACATGCCAGGGCCCGCGAACGGCGTCGCCGACGTGCTTGGCAGGCGCTACCAGCCCGACGTCGACTTCTCCCTGACAGCTCAGCTCCGCTTTGCCGCAGAGGTCACGATGCCGGAATGCGCGGCTGCATTCTGGACGCGCGAACGCGTGACCGCTCGCGTCGCTTCTTGAAGCAGGGAGGGCCGTTGCGGGAGCGAGCGGCGGACTGTCGCTGTGGCGCGGCGCACGCGCGCCTGCTTTCATTCTGAAGCCAGGAATCTTTTAGTGGACGTTATGTTTGGAGAAAAACATCCCCATTTGGGCCAGCGTTGCGCCCTTGCGCAGCAGCGACGGGCGACGCTCGCCCAGCGCGCCCTGCCCGTCGCCCTCATGACCTCTCTCTCGCAGCAGGCGCGAGGACGCTTACCTGCTCTGCCACTTGCGCGGCAGCCGCGCGGACGCGGGCCATGCGCCGCGGCGGTCGCTGGTCATGCGCCGCGCAGGGTCGCCCGCGTAGCCCCCGAGCCCCGCGAAAAATCGACATGCAGGGCTGGGGCCCAGGGCGCCAACCCGCATGTGTGCTGCGGGCCTTGGGGTCGGAGCTGGCCCAGTCGGATGCGGTCTGGGAAAACCGTCGTCGCCCGCTCCGTTGGCGCTTTGGCTTTTTTCGCTTCGCTGCAGCGCCGCCGCTCGGTGCCGCGGCGTGGTCTCCCGCGGCTCAACCTGCCTTCCGTGTCTGGCCGGCCTTCCCTGACTCCGGAACCGCCCTACTTTGGTTTTTTTTTCCAACTTAAAATTGCGTCGGAAATCCAGTTATAAGAGGCCTAGGGCGGAAATCCACAGAAACAGCAACAGAAGAGTAGGGCGGAAATTGGCATCAGCGGGGCTTGAAAAGTAAGGCGGAATCTCCAAGCCCTACTTACGAATTTCCCCAAAGTAGGGCGGATCCGGAGTCAGGGTTGTTTGGGGCTGCGGAGGTTGCGGCCGCTGGCGCCGCCGGCTGCGCCTGGCCTCCGCGACGCGCGCGAAGCGGGCCAAGCCGCGGCGTCGGCGTCGCGGCCCGCGGAGCCGGCGGCCCCGGATCGCGCGGTGCGCCGCGGCTCGCGGACTGGGCTGGCGCGCCGAGGGTCGCGCGCGCCATGGGTGGGGGGGGGGGGCTCGCGTTCGGCGGCCCTTCGGACAGCGGCATCGCCCGCGGCGTTGGGCCGCGCCCTCGAGGAGCTTAGGTGGGACTTCAACGCGACGTCGAGCAGGGGGCCGAGGGGCTCG
>CAUYUJ010018968.1:65000-122500 GCA_963575745.1 Prorocentrum cordatum | reverse complement strand
CATTCGCTATGGTGTACACGGGCGCTGTGGGCCCACAAGCCGGGAGAGTTCCCTGCGCAAGAAAAACAAATAATCACACATAGTTTACATATTGGATTTGATATTTTCGGATTTCCCCACGATTTTCTGGAGCTCGGTACTGCCAGGGGCCCTAGAACTGTACGCATGTCTGTTGTGTGTGTAGAAGCACTTTGGTGCACCAGAGCTGTGGTGCACGAGTATGGTGCTGAAGCAGCAACCGTGTTCAAACGAAGTGTGTGTGGTGTGCACAGGCGCTGCGGTGCACACGGCTCTTGTGGTGTACAGGGGCATTGTGGTGCACGCGGGCATTGCTGTGTACACAGGCGCCGCGGTGTACACAAGCAGCCTTGGTGTGCCAAGGCGTCGTGGCGCACGCTGGAGAGGCGCTGTGGTGTACACGGTCTGCCACAAACGGGGGTACCGCACCCCGGGCCAGAAAAATCAATAATCACAAATAACTTACACATTGAACTTAATATGTTCGGGCCCCCGGCGATTTTCCAGATTTGGGCCCCGGCGGGACAATGGAGGTGCACGGAAGCGTTGTGGCGCAAATGTTTGCCATGCGCTGTGGTGCACGCGGTTCCCGTGGTGTGCACAAGCAACGCAGTGTACACCGGCGCTGTGGTGCACACGGGTGTTGTCGTGTACACGGGCATTGTGGCGTACACAAGCATTGCAGCACTGTTGTCTACACAGGCACTCAAGTGTACACAAGTAGCTATGGTGTACAAAGGCGTCGTGGCGTACGCTAGACAGGCGCTCTGGTGTACACAAACATGGTCAGCCAAAAACCGGGGCACCCCAGGCCAGAAAAATCAATAATCACAAATAACTTACATATTGAATTTGATACGTTCGGGCTCCCAGGGATTTTCCACATTTCGCGCCCCGGCGGGACCTTGGAGGTGCGCAAAAGCGCTGTGCCGCAAATGTTCGCCATACGCTTTGGTGCACGTTGCTCCTGTGGTGTGCATAGGCATCTGGGTGTACACAGGCGCTGTGGTGCTCGCAGAAGCCTCTGCTGCAGCAGCACCTGCGCTGTGCAAGTCTGCTGTGGCGCACGCATTTTTTTGCAGGGCTCACAGCCAGTGTGGTGCACTCGTGTTCTATAGATAGTGTACACAAGACTTCGCGGCTACGCTTAGCAATCACAGGCGCTGTGTGCACAGGCGGTGTGGACTTGTACGGCGACGACGACGACGACGACGACTAAGACGACGACATAGGCGGCGCGCCTCAGGGTGTGCGCGCCGCGGCCCCAGTTACTGTTACCCCCCCACGCCCCCCCCCGGGTAACATGCGTTATCCCCCAGAAATGCAAAACATGTGTCCTGGGCTGGCGTCAGGCGCAACATCGGCCATGTCGGGTGTGGCGGCGCGGCCAGGTGGTCCCCAGTCCGCGGCGGCGGCGTCCTTGAAAGGGCTGATGCCAGGCAGTAGGGTCTTCGTTCGCTACGACGATGTGGGGGAAGACTTGTTGCATGAGCGTGCCTGCCAGTGGCCCGCGACGGCGAATGAGGGGACATCGCGGAATTCGTGGTGCTGGCGCTTGGTGGAGTGGCTCTTCGACACCTGAGCTCTCCATGCTACCGTTTCCGTGACGAGATCGGTCCACTCTCCTCCCTCCGCTTTAAGACGGTGGTGGAGGCTCTGCAGTTGACGCGGAGTGCGACCCAGGGTGGCCCTCGTGTCCGAGACGCCCCACCCTTCGCCCAGGTGTCTGGGACGGCCAGGTGGTGGAGTTGGAAGACCTCTGGCGTGGCGGCGGTGCTGCTGGGCCGGCTCGACGGATACACGGCAGGGCGGCCCCCCCCGCCTCGGCGAGCCCTCCTGGTGCTGGCTGGCGACGACGACGCTGGTGGCCTGGGCGGTGCCGACACCCCGCAGCCGAGGAGTAACGACGGCAAGGGCGGCATCGTGCTGGTGGACGACGACCCTGCCTTCAGCTGGGTTGTTGGCGAGCCGCATCGGGTTTCCCCCCTTGGCTCCAAGTTCACCACCGCGGCGATCGCGGCGGAGAGGAACGTGTGCCGGTTTGGCGGCCGACTGCTGGCAGTCCCCCCCGATGCGTCTATCTAGACAGCGCGGGTTTCTCGGGCAGCCGGCAAAAGGAGGTGCATATGATGAAAAACCAGGCTTGCGACGCCTTCGACAAGTTTGGCGTGGCCACCCACCAGCTCGTCGACGCTCGGAGCACGGCCGAGGTCCTGGGCGTGTCTATCGACGGTCGCAAGGGCATAGTGGCTGCCGCTCCCAAACAGATGTGGGATGCTCAGTTTGCTCATTCGGCTCCTGGATCGAGGAGTTGCCTCGGATCATCAGTTGGAGTCGGCGGCGGGACACCTGGTGTTCGTTTTCATGCTTCGACGCCCTCTGTTGTCAGCTTCGTCTGCGACTTACCAGTTCATCCGCAGTGCTGGTAGCGAGCAGGTTTTTCTCTGGCCCTCTGTTCCTTCGCCTTTGCTCAGCGGAGATTGCCCCGGCACAGCGAGGTCGTGGCGACGGACGCCTGCCCGTCTGGATGGGGGGCGGTCGAGCGCGTCTGGGGCGTGAAAAACCCGAAACAGGCGTGGGGGGTGGACGAGCGCATGAGGTTCCAGGTCCGACAGGATATGGCTCATTGTGCGCACGCTCCTGCATGTTCTCGAGATGCCCTGGAAGACAAGTTCACCACCGTCGCCCCCTGGGGGGCCGACGACCCGCCCTTTCGAAGTTCGTTCGCGCTGGCAGGTTCAACCGCGTGGGGCCCGCCCGCGCTCCGGGGGCCAAGGGGGTGGTCTTGGCCCCGCGGCGGCTCGCTGAGCACCCTGGTCGCGGGGGCCGTTGCGTCGTCTTTTTGGGCGGCAGCGCGGGCCAGGTCTTGATCTTCTGCTAGGGCGGGGCCTCGCACCTCCAGATGAGTATTTGATGTCGCAGGTGGTGTGCCGTCTCCTTGGTTCGCGGCGTCTGTTTCCGCGTCCGTTCGCCGCCATCTGAGCTCGACCCCTCATCGGGCGGGCCGTCGCGGCGGCTTTCGCTCGGGCGTCGGCGGCCAAAAGCCGACGCCGATGGCGTCGGGGCGGCCCCCCGCCCTGGCGCGGCGGGAGGGGCGCGATCGGGGCGGAGCTGGAGGCGCTTGCGGCCGCCGGCGGCCGCGACCCGTGCGGGGGCATGAAATTCTGGCAGCGGGTCCACTGGCGCGACCTGGCGGGCCCGTCGGGCCCCAGGACCCAGGCGGCGCCAGCGGCCAGGGGCGCGGGAGAGCACCCCGCTGGAGCCCCAGACGTCGAAAGCATCAAGAAGGCGCCGCGCGGGATCGAGGTGGTGACTGGGCAGTTCACGGGGGGCATCGTCGGCGCAGGCCTGGCCGCCTCGACGTCGGTCGAGGGCCGGGCGCGCAGCCTGCCTGCCTGCCGCCCGACTGCAGGCGCCCCTGGCGAGATCTACAGGAATGCCGGGGCGTCGGGCTCAACCTCCGCGCGGAACTGGCCGACGCAGCAGCGCGCGATATCCCAGCGCGGCGAGGAGTGGCAGTCGCTCTCGGCGGCGACGGCCACTGCGATTGACTTCGCTCTGGGCGATTGCAGCGACGACTTCAGCTTCTACGCGAAGCTGAACTCCGACGGCCAGGTCGAGGTCGCTCTGCGGCACCAATCCGCCCGTGTCTACGAGAGCCAGGCGCGAGGCAGCGCTCGCCTCCGCGCCGTCGTCGCTCCAGGGTCGGCAGTCGATGTCGCACTGAACTGGCTCATCTCGGAGGCGACTGCGCGCTCGAAGGTAGAGCGCCGGCGGGGGGGGGGGATCAGCGCAGCGCTGCGCCGCCGCCATCGCATGGGGGGCCCAAATCTTTCAAAGGCGGAAGTCGCGGGCCCAAGGGGGGGGGGGCCCGTCATGGGCAAAGGCGCGCAGCGACGCCGGCCTGCGATGGGGGCGCCCTGGCAGCCGGGGGCGCCTCCTGGGCAAGACAGCATGCGGCCGCGCGGGGGATCGAGGAGAGCGCGGCGGCCAGTCTCACGGGAAGGCGCCCTTGCTGGCCAGCAGCGCTCGACGCCGCGGACTCCGCCGCCTTCGCGACCGACGATCGCAAAGCAGATTTCCTTCCCAGACCTCGCCGACCTACGACGCCTCCTGCAAGACGGGCGGCCCGCGCTGCCCGCCCCGCTGCTGCTTTGGCTTTTGGCTAGTGCGTCCTCCTCGTCAGGGCGGTTTCGGAAGATGGGGTCGAGGCGGCGGGGCGCGCGTCGACTGGCCATCGTGCTGGAGACGGACGACCGCGTCCACGCCAAAGGTCTGAAGCGGCAGGCTGGCCGCCCTGTCGAGCGCCGCGATCTGCGTGGGACAGACGGGGCGGCAGGACATATCCAACTACGCGCCATTCGGACGGCCCAGGGGGTTGTCGGTGCTCGCCAGCCGGTTTCGGTGACAGGCGTGCAAGCTACCAGAGAGTTGCTCAAACAGGCGGCAAGCGCGCCACGTTGGTTTCCGACAGGATCGACGAGGTGACCGCCGAGAAGACCCGGGGTACGTTGGCCGCGCTGCTGGAGACCGAGGCCCACCCCTACGCCGAGGAGAGCAACGTGGTCGAGTGGAGCGGCAAGAGCGAGCAGTTGCTGAGGGGGCTGGAGAAGCACTGCGGCTTCCTGGGCGGCTCGCAGGAGGATTGGGCCAAGTACCTGCGCCGCCCAGATCTGCCACCGCGTCCGTGGACCTACATGCGCCGGGCCGAAATCAAGGTCATCGACGGTGTGAGCACGGTCCCCCAGAAGGATCCCGAGAAGCTCAGGAAGGTGATCATGGCGGTCCCCGCGAACTACGCGTAGTGCGACGTGCGCTCGCGAAACGACCATGGTCTTGGAGGCGGCGGTGCCTTGTCGCTGATCCGCCTGCTGGAGGGCGCGCTCAACGTCATCTGTCGAGATGCTTCCCTGGTGGTGGTTCTGGATGGCCACGCCAGCGCTACCTGCTGCTCTGGTGCGAGACCGCTTGCCTCAGGGGCTGGCGGACATTCCCGACTGCGAGACGGCGTGACCCTGCTACCAGCGCTTGCCCAAGGGGAGCTCTCACTCCGCGCGCATTCCTGGGCTGGGCCTGGGCGAGGCGCGCCCGTCGACGTGCGGGGCCTGGGCGAGGCGCTGAACTACAACCGACCGCTGGCCGAGGAGGCGATGCACTCGGGCGCCACGGCCGCGGAGCTGACCGACGAGGTGGAGGTGCACCGCCAGGGGCGGGTCGACCTCCAGACGAATCAGCGGCCCTCGGCGACCGAGTTCTGCGAGAGGGGCGCGCTACTTCAGGCGCTCGCTGCAGCGCGCCACGGCGGCGCTGCGCGTCCTCGCCGGCGGTCGACGCCAGGGCGGCGCGCAGGGTCACGCGGGGGCCTTCTGCAGGCAGCGCGGCGTCCCGCCTTTATTCTGCGGGGTGGACCTGGCGTCGATGCGCGCCTGGGCCGAATTCGCGACCCGCGCGCGATCGCGCCTCTACTCGAGCTGGCGAGCGAGGGCCTGACCGACGTGGCGCTGGGCCGCGCGACCTGGAGCCGCGTGCGACGCCGACCAGGCGACCCGCCCCCGCTGCGGCGCCGCGACCACCTGTTGGGACTGCCGTCGCTGAGGAGCCACAGTCTTGAAGGCCAACTCTTTGCTTTTCAATTTCGCTTGTGCGAGGCTGCGCTGTCGCAGGGGGGGGGCTTTGTTGTACGAGCGCCCGGCTGACCTCGGCTAGTTCATCTTTCCTTTCGTCTTCGCCCTTGAAACGGGGCGAAGGGTCCAGCCGAGGGGGCGGAGAGCCAGGTAGCAACTGTAGGTCAGCGCGAGCACGGGGGAGGAGCGGCCCAACAACTCTCAGGTTTTCTCTCCGACCTTCTTGGGCTGAGCGAGGGTCTGATACGCTGCGACGGGAGACGCGCGCGCGACGCGCCCGGGGATATGCGCAGGGCGCTTTCGCCTCGCGTCGCCTTCAGCGTTGCCGTCTAGGTTTGTGCAGGGGCAGGTGTATTATTCGTACTCTTGTTTAGATGCGCCAGACATCCAGAGGCCCTGGGGGGTGGCGCCGACGTGCGACAGCACGTCCTCGCACGGACCAATGGAGTAGGGAAGCAGAGGGTCCATGAGGGGGAAAGTTCGTCATGTGCGCACCCGACCCCGACGACGCGGCCGGCTGCGCGCGCGCGGGCGACGGCCTGCTGATCCAGTTGGGGCGCCGAGGGCCCAGAGAGCAACCGACTCACGCCGCGCGTCGCCGACGGCTGGTGGGCGAGGGCTTCCCTGGCACGGAGCGGATCAAGGCGGGCGACGACTTGAAGGCGGCGTGGGCTACTGGGTCCAGAGGTCGCCCCAGGCCCTCCGCTTCGATCCGCGCTGGGGCTGGCTGCTGCGCGAGAGCTGCTTGCAGCTATTGCAGGTGGACCTGGGTCGACGTGGAGCGCACGATGGCCGTCGTGGGCGCCTGGCTGCGGGGCGCCTTCTGCGCCGCGAGCTGGTGGCAGCCCCCCGCGCGGTGTTCGGCATGATGGAAGGGCGCGCCGATCAGGTGGTCGCGTGGTGGCCTTCGGCCAAACGGGGCCTCGGGGCCATGGCGTATGTGGTCAAAAAGATAGAGTGCCCGCCAGGCCTGCACGCGGCCCCGCTGGTCTTCTCGTCCGACGCCAATGGGGTCAACGACGACGACTTCGGGGGCGGCGGCGTCGTCGGCGCGAGCGAGAGCCCCGACGAGATGGAGGCGCCGGCGGCTGCCGGGGCGCGGCCCGGCCAGGCCGTCGCCAGGCCGGGCGGCAGAGTCGGCCACCTCAACCGCGTCGACCGGGAGATAGCGCATCGGATCGCTTCTTCGTCGCTTATTTGCTCTTTGTGGGATAACGCCGGCCTTCTCGCGGCCGCGGCCAAAGGGCGCTCGTCAGCAGCGAGCCTCAACCTGCCGCTCCGACGACGAGCCGCCCTCAGTTTAGCTGCCGGCCGGCATCATATTCGTGCTGCCCTGGATGGACATCAAGCACCAATCAGCGGACTGGCTGACGCGGCGTAAATGAGAGGCGCGGGCCGCGGCGCCTAGACCACCGCCGGGCTGCGCGGATCAAGCCGCAGACGATCGCGGCGTGCCAGCGAGCGGCCCGCAGCTTCACTGCGCGGGCACTCGTCGACCAACTCAACCCCGTCGGCCCGGGCCAGTTGGGCGACGCGCTGGGGGAGTGCAAGAATGCGTGCGAATCCTTGTTTACGCTGTCAAAATTGCGCAACCTCTTGGCTCTTGGCGGCTGTTTGATTGTTTTCTCCTGCGTGAGGAACGAGCTGAAGTGGGCGCGCGCCGTGCTGCGAGGCTGGGAACGGTCGCGCGCCATCAAGCATGCCGCCCCGCTGGGGAAGGCGCCCAGCCAGATGCCGAGCATCTTCGCGTCCGCGGGGCGCGTGGGGCGGGGCCTAGGCTTGGTGATCCAGAGCCACGCAGGGCTCAGGCCGTCGAGGATGCTCGGACTGCGCCCTGAACGCATATCATCTCCTCATCATCGAGCGACGGAGGGCACGATCGAGACCGCGGCCCTGGCCTTCGGCGTTCGCTTCGGGGCGAAAGCTCAGAGGCCCCGGGCGGTCCTGCCCCCAGGTCATCACACTGAAATCGTCGAGGCCCTTTGGGGATGCGCGCAGTTGATTCCGCATGGCCAGCCCTTGTTCCCGCGCAGTATCTCACAATGCCGCGCGCTGCTCAAGTCAGCCGAAGCGGCCCCGAGGCTGTCCGTGGACCGGGGCCCGCGCGGCCCGCGCGCCGGCCGGGGTACCCGCGCCGAGGGCGCCCCGTTCGCCGAGGTCCGCGAGGGCGGCTGTTGGGCGAGCAACGCCTCAGGACTCAGGATCTACCTCGACGCGCAGTCGGCCAACGCGGTGCTCGCCGACCCACTCGCCGCGGGCTTTTCCGGGGCCCCCCAGCTGCTGAACATGGCGCCGCAGGTGGGCGGCGCCTTCGTCGACGGCGTCTACGCGCCGCCGGCCTCAGCGAAGTCCCAGTCGCCGCCCGCAGCGAAGGCCCGCGGACGGCGTCGCCCGCGCCTTCGCAGCCGAGGCCACCTGCCGTGGGCCACCGAGTGTCTGGCGCCAAGTCAGTCTCACCTTCCTCGACACTTCCAGCAGGCTTGACTCCGCGATCTTCGTGGACATTGGCGGCGCGCACGTCGCCAACCTAGCGGCGCCCTCTCCCTGGAGTGGCCCGCCCAGCGGGGTGCTGGACCCGTTCGCGCCGAGCGCCGAGTCTGAGGCGCCGCCGCCGCCTGGGCCGCAGCTGGGCCCGCCGCCTCGGCGCCCGAGGCACGCTGGGGCCCATTGGTGGGAGTGGCTGCGCAGCGCGGGCCGCGTAGGCCGCGCATGGTGGCTCCCGCCCCGAGCGGCCCAGACGCTGGCGCCGCAGATCAGCCCGCCCAGTTTCTCGCCCAAGGCATCGGCGCAGTCATCGGCCTCTCGGAAGACCTGGCCGACGCCGGCGGGGCCCTGGCCAGAGCGGCCTCCAGCGTCGCAGTGCTAGCGCTAGACGTCGCAGCGGCGGTGGGCTGGGGCTCCTCGTTGGCCATCGAGGAGACTTGGGACGGCGTCGACATCTTCAGCCCGACGGTGAACGCCGCGGGTGGCCGCTTCGCGCTGCTGCAGGGCTGCTCCGACGCGGCCCAGGCCCTCCCGATGACGGACGCGCCTCAGCAGCTACCTCCGGAGCGCGCCGTCGAGATTTGAAAAGCCCTGTGCGCCGTCGACGTCTCCCTCCCGACCATCGCCAAGTCTGTGTCGGAGTTTGTGGCGCCCAACTGGATTGAACTATGTATTTGAATATGAGATAGCGTTTTCATTACCTGACCACGTGGGCATCATATTCACATGGTCGGCGTTCCACTTCGCGCCAGAGTGGACCAATCCAGCGTGGGAATGTATTGGGTATCGTGTGCATCGAGAGAGAAACCACCCCCACACCCACCAGGATGATTTTTAAATTGTTCTGGAGTGCTGGTGGACTTAGTCGACGCGCCCCCGCGGCGACGATTGCGGATCGCAGCGTTTCCGGTGTCACACATCGTTATCGTAACCTTTCATCATTTATTTTTGTGTTGGCAACGACAAAATTATTGCGTGTTTATAAGCGCGTCTTCTGCGTTTCTAAATCTGCGCCGTTGCACGTGCGCGATGGCGCGATTTGATCAATGCCCCAGGCCCAGGCAAGTGCCTGCGCGGTTGTTTTTTGTTGTAATTTTGGTGGGTGTGTGTAGACTCGTTGTTTGTTATAGTGTTGTTTCCCGGCCCTCGGTGGTTGCATGTTTTGCAAGTTGCCAGGGGCTGTTCTTAGGGCGCATGCAGCTGACGACGGTCGCCGGGCGACAGGCTCTAGAGAGAAACTTTGAATACATATGCGTATATACACATATATATAGAATATGATGTGGTGGGTGCGGGGGTGGTTTGGGTCGCCTTCAGTACAGAAGCAGCAGTGGATCCCGCTCTGCTGCGCGAGCCCCGGCGCAAGGATGACATCCCTGCGGGTGTCAACCCGCCCTTCTGGTTCTGCCCCCACCAGCTTGTGAGGTATTCTTCGCAGTTGGTGCGGATCGCAGGCGGGAGTGGGCTATGATGTACAGCATGGATGCGGTTTTCCGAGCATTCGGCTCGGGCCAAATATGTCGCAGGGGGTCAGTCTATACCAGATCAGCTAGCACGTCTGAGCCCCATCGCTGGACAGTGAGTGTTATTCAATGTTAAGTGGTGCAGATCTCCCCTTCCGCAGTTTTTTCTGCCCCCCGCATGCACTGGTGATCCAGCTTCATGTTTCAGCCAGTGGGGTATTTCTGTGCGTTTCCCTCCCAACGCTGCTGATAGGCGCCCGAGGGGAGCTCCGATTCAAGCTATAGTTTGAAAGATTAGAGGTTCGGCCGGACTCGCTGGGCCTGAGCCTGCTAGGCAAATTCGTTCAAGGAGTTTCGAGATAAGGTGTGGTCGCGCATCCTGCTGCTGAAAAGCATCCTCATGTTTACCCATCCGTCCTCTCCTTCCACGCTGCCAGACTATTCACGCGGGCTGTGCTCTTCGCGCGTCTGGTATTGGGTTGGGTGGGTGGGCGTCATATACCGGATTAGCTTTCACGTCTGAACCACCCGATGTTGATCATCGTGGTGATGATGATGATGATGATGATGATGATGATGATGATGATGATGATGATGATGATCTAGATGATGATGATGATGATGATGATGATGATGATGATGATGATGATGATGATGACGACGATGACGATGACCACGATGACCACGATGACCACCATGATGATGACCATGATGACGCCCGTGCAGCCTGTCTCAGCCGGGGCACCTCCTCGACCCGAGAGGAGCAGGAGGGAACTGACTGGAGGAGAAGAAGGAGCAGGAGGAGGGGCTTGAGGAGGAGGCAGGGAAGGCAAAATGAACCTTGTCGGCCCGCCTCTGGGGCAAGAAGCCGCAAGCTTCCGTCGCCTTGCTGTGGTGCCGACGCGGGACTGTGATCTTCTGAGGGCTGGCTATCGGCAGTGCCACAGGTACTTGTACTAGAAAGTTTCTACTCCCTGAGCTTCGGCGTTCTTGCTTGCTTTGGCATCCGTTGTCCCTGGTCGGCGGGGTTTCCTGGCGGATCCTGGTGGCTGTGATCCCACAGGGCCCCATCCATTTCATCACGACGGGATCCCACAAGATGGGGTTCCAATTCGCCAAACTACCCCAACCCAACCCGAAGACCCTAATTTGCCCTAAATTCCTAGTTGCGGGTGTCGGGGAACATTGAGAAAACACGTGTGGAACCCGTACCCCCCCCCAACCCGAAATCCGGGCTTTCGGGTTAGATCTTGATGATCTGGTAGGTAGTAGTTTCTCGCTCGATGCATCTGCAGTTTCTCTCACTACGGCGATGGCTGCTCATGCTCCTAGAAAATTCGCATTCCATGGCATGTACACCCCATGCATTACGAGGAGCCCCTGGTTTGGGTCCACGCTGGTAGAATGATTATTATGATTGAACTTAGAAGAGCGATGACGTTATGGTAGAGCCAATCGCGCCTTAGTATTCAATTGACTGGGTCAATTCTGTCAGTGTGCCTGCGCAGCATGACATGCATGCCGAATGGCTCTACGGATTTTCTACATATTGGTTCTGTAGAACCAAACTTGATCCTGTGGCAGGATGGGGCAAGCATCGCTACGATGTTGCAGCGTGGCGCTTCGGTGATGCTGCATGGTCGTAAATTTGCCTCGCGGGGGGTTGTTGGATGCCTCTCGGAGTGTTCTTTGGTGCTGATGGGGGTCTTGAGAGTTTCCGGGGGCTTCCCGAGGTCTTCTGGGAACCCTCTGGGGGGCCTGTTGCGGCCGTAGGTGTTGTCTCGGGCGCAACTGTTCCATCGATCGCTCCCGCAGGGGCTTGGCTAAACCATCTTGGGGCTGCCTGGGATGTTTTTGCGCCGGTCTTGGAGTTCCTTTTGGAGCAGTCTGGGGCCGTTTTGGGAGGGTCTCAGACCGTCTCGGGGTCGGGCCCTCTTTGAGCTGTCGTGAGCTGTCCTGCGGGATTATAGGAGCTTTCTCGAGCCTTCCCGAGGCCGTCCTAAGCCGAAAAGTTTTAGAAGCAACAGCAATTCGATGTCCATAGATGTTGCGCTGTTTCTGGCCTCGCAGGGCCCCGCTAGTGGCCTCTTTGGGCGGCTTCTGAGGACCTCGTGAGGCCATTGGGCCCTCTCTTGTCTTGGGGACATTTTGCAGCCTCTCGGGCGCCCTTTGGGCCTCTGTAGGGCTGCATCTGGGCCGCCTCGGCGGGTCTCGCGGCCGCCTTGGAGCTCTCGTGGAGTGGCTTTGGTCCATCTTGCGCGGGAGGGGACGATTTCTGGGGCCCCTCGCGCCGAAGTGGGGTCGCAGCTAGAAGACCACGGAGGCCCTCCCAGTCAGCTAACAGGCAGTCTAACGCGCCCCAACATGCCGAGGACATGGTGCGGATGTGAATCCTTCTGCTTTGTCTTCTTCTATGTATTATCCCTCTCCTCCTTCTTCTTCTACTACTTTTCCTCCTCCTCCTCCGCTGAGGAAGAGGAGGAGGAGGAGGAGGAGGAGGAGGAGGAGGAGGAGGAGGAGGGGGCGGAGGAGGAGGGGGAAGGAGTTGGAGGAGGAGGAGGAGGGGGAGAAGGAGGAGGATGATGAGGAGGAAGGGCGAGAGGAAAACGAGGAGGAGGAGGAGGAGGAGGATGATGAGGAGGAGGAGGAGATTGAGGAGGGGGAGGAGGAGCAGGAGGTGGCAGCACCTTTGTGGATGGCCCAGCAGGCCATGCGACACAGGAGTGCCGCGCGAGGGCTTCGTTGATCAAATTCGAATCTTATCTGGGACCGCCAATCGACCCCAGTTGTTGTCCAGGGCAGAGCCGTTACTTCTATGCCTGGCCTGCCCTCTCGTCTCCCCCTCTCTCTCTCTCTTTCTCTGGCAGTTCCTCCTCCCCTGCTCCCCCCAGCCGCCCCCTACCCTCGCCTCACCTTCCCCCCCCCCCTGCTCTGCGTGCAGGACGAGGTGCTTGATCAGTCGACGAAGCAGCAGCAGCCACTCACGAGAGCATATCATTCGACACCCCTAGCCGTTTTGGCTCGAGGCCGTGGCGCAGGGGATCTCGAGGCACCGCCCCGCGCGCACGAGCCTCGCCTCCGAGGAGTTGCGCTTGGGCGCGGCCGGCAAAGGCACCGAGCCGAGCTGCAGTGCGCATCCGTGCGCTGGTCTGCGTCGAGGCGAGGAGGCGGCGCGAGCAGGGGCACTCCCACGGTCGCCGAGGAGGCACGGCTCACCGGCCGGGCAGTGTTCTGCACCCTGGGGGTGCGCGCTGCTCGCAGTGTGCACCCTGCCTCCCGCGAGCACGATGCGGGTGCCACGGGAGGTCCATGGGGCGCATTTCCGCGGTTTCGTCGCAGGAGTTCCCTCGATGTGGTCAAGCAGCACGTGCTACGTGTGTTTGGGGCACTAAGCCTATGCGTACGTTGTGGGGCGTGGATGCTTGGCGCAGTGCTATACGTGTGTCTGCTGATGCTATGTTCTGGTGAATCGAAGCAGATCGTGTGGCATATTGCTGTCGTGTATAGGGGGGTCGTTTCAGCTTGCGTGCGTGTTCCTTGAGTGCCCACACGTAGTGGTGAAGCATCATTCCACGCAGGCTCAGTTCATGAAGACGGCCTGGGCACTCATCGCTGGGACGGCTCTTGTGGCTTTGCCATGCATGGTGGGCGTTCCTATCTACATCATGGTCTGGCACTGGAAGTGTACGTCGGATCATCCATTGGCGATGATTCTGCTGGTGCTTCTGTGGGTAGCGCTTCAAGTCCTGTCAAAGTGGAGTGGAGTTCATATTTGGCGAGACGCTTCGCAAATCGCCCCACATCTCGGGCACCTGCTCTGGGTACTATGTGTTGAGCTCGTGCTTGGTCTCTTGGGAGTTAGAATCTTTGTGAGCACGATGGGATCTGGTCTTGCACATTCGCTTTCCACTGCGACGGTACAGTCGGGGCCCTGAAGAAGGAACCCTTTTCGTCGGGGAGGGGCTCCGTGTTCCTCGCTTGCTTCACAGTTTGCCTTGGGTTGTCCTTTGGTTTCCGAAGGGAAATCGAAGTTCAACTTCTGGAGAAAAGGGGCCTCGTTCCTTATTTAGGGTTCCTTAGGTCAACGCCCCGACTGTAATGGCCACGATCACGATTCGTGGCCTCCACGCGGGGAGGTGTGCACCAGGCACGGGCGTACTGGTGGAGCAGCGAGTGGTCCTGTTTCTGGAAGGATATGGTTCGCTGGCTTCCAAGATGAGTGTGTTTGCCGTACATGTACTGCACTCATCCATAGAATTTTCGTTTGGGAATACGCTTGCTCCGAGAGAACATGCGGTGCGTTCGACGATGTCAGGTGGAAGTCGCCCTGTGCCTGATCCTTCCCCCGTGACCATCTTCAAGCGTTTGAGAACCAGCGGTTCCTTTGACATAGTGACTGGTTTAATTTGTTGTGCAATCCCAGCAGTACTCAGTATGATCACGTGGCGCTTGTTGCCAATGGTTTGGAAATGTGAACGCACCTCTCAGCGAAACCGGATCTCTCCTGAGCTTGTAGGCGCCCAGTCGTGCCAAACCATTTGCACCACAACCTCTTCACATCACAGCTATGACGTCAAAACCTCGGCCAGCTCGAATCCATCGTGCGGAAACCATGATAGAGCTGATCCCAGCTGCGGTGAAAACGAGGCTCCGAGGAGGTCGGACACCGGCTCTGGCTGCTCCCTGTAGACTCGGACAGCACTGTGGCTTCCAGTCAGATCCGTTTGCTGCGGGTTACTGCCAGTGACAATTTGTATAATTTTGTGAGCTTCTGGTGTTTCACTATGTGCTGGGTGATATTGACGATGAGCACAGTAGACACTCTGCCAGATTTTGCCTGATTCGCGACTGGGAGCCGGAGCGTAGTCTACAAAGCCGGCCTCTGTGACCGAGGTGCCAACGCTAGAGCGGCTTCTGCAGGAGAGTTGCTGAAGGATTTGCCTCATTGACTATTCTCGTCGTTGCCATTGGTCCGCAAGGAAAAAATGAGAGCATGTCATCGACACTTCGCGTAGCCCCACCAGCCCCCCCTCCGTAGCCCCCCCTGGCTCAAGCCGCTCTGGTTCGAGCCCAGGAACCAACATCCTGCGACGGCGGCGCCGCGCGGCCCCGCCCGGCCGCGGCTGCCGCGGGTGTTCCTCGGACGCGTTCCCGCTCCGTGCTTGCGAACCTGGACGCGTCACCGCTCTGGGGCCCCGGACGCGTCACCGCTCTGGGGTTGGCTTCTGCGCCTTTCATGCCGAAGAGGCGCGGCACTCGTCGAGGAGCTCCGCAGCTTCCAGCGCACCTGGAGCTGCTCCTGCGAGCTGTTCGCACGCGCCTCGACGAGGTGGAAGCCGATGCGGTGGAAGCCAGGCGCGTACGGAGGAGGTAAGTGCATGGAGATGGCATTCCACTTCCCAGGATGCTGGTGCGCAGGCGGCGCCGTTACGAACGCATGGATGGATGGACGATGGGCCTGCAAGCTGGGGCGCCGCCAGGAATGCGGAGCCGCTGCAGAGCCAAGGTCAACGGTGGACTTCATTTGATGGAGGATGGTGGGAGACCCCATCGGCCCGACGCCGCCGGCAGAGGGTGGCGGCGGCAGCTCGACGGAGCGAGGTTACTCCGCTTCCACTAGGGGCACTGGGCTCCGCTGGCGCCGCTGTGCTGCGGCGCCCCCTGCCCTGGCGCCCCCTCGCGCTGGCCGCCTGGCGCTGCCGCCGCGGCCGCCGCTGGGTGGCGCCGCCGCCTCGCCCGCCGGCGCTGCCGCCTCGCCGGCTGGCGCCGCCTCCGCGGTCGCCGCCCGCGCTGCCGCCGCCGCCGCTGGCTCCGCCCGCGGTTGCGGTTGCGGCGGCTGCCGGCGCCGCCCTCCCCGTGGGCGCCGCCTGCGCCGCGGGCGCCGACGTGGCCGCGCCCTCCGCCGCGGCCGCTGCCGCGGACGCCGAAGCGCGGGCCGCCGCGGCCGCCGGCGCCGCGGACGCCGCGTGCGCCGTGGCCGCGGCTGCTGGCGCCGCGGTCGCCGCCGGTGCCGCCAGCGCCGTGGCCGCCGCCGGCGCCGCCGACGCTGCGGCGGGCCGCTGGCGCCTTTGGCGCTGCTGGCGCCGCTGCTGGCGCTGCCCCTCGGGCGGCCGCGGCGGCCGCCTGCGGCGCCGCCGCCGCCGCCGGCGAGGCCGCGGCCGCCGCGGGCCTTTGGGAGGCCGTGGCGGCACTGGCCCGCGCCGCTGGCCTCGCCGCCGGGGCTGCCGGCAGCGGCGCCGTGGCCGCGGCGGCGGCTGCCGCGGCCGGCCGCGTGGCGGCTGCAGCGCCGGCCGCGCCTGGGCCCTGGGGGCGGGGCGGCGCCCACGGCCTGCGCCGCCGCGGCCGTCCCCACGGCCGCCGGCGGCGCGGCCGCTGGCGCAGCAGCTGCGGCGGCCGCCGCCGCGGCCCTCGGCGACCCCCCGCGGCGGCAGCTGCAGCCGCAGCAACAACAGCAGCAGCAGCAGCCGCAGCAGCAGGGCAGCAGCAGCAGCAGCAGCAGCAACAACAGCCGCATCAGCAGCGGCAGCAGCCACAGAACCCAGCAGCTGCAGCAGCAGCAGCAGCAGCAGCAGCAGCAGCAGCAGCAGCAGCAGGGCAGCAGCCGCAGCAGCCACTGCAGCAGCAGCAGCTGCAGCAGCAGCAGCAGCAGCAGCAACAGGGCCCTGCAGCTGCATCAGCAGCACCCCCCGCAGCAGCAACAAGAGCCACCCAGCGACCACAAGAAGAACCCACGAGAAGACGCAGAGGTACCCGTGCTCCCTCAGCAGCAGCAGCAGCAGCAGGGCAGAGACAAGGAGAGGGAGGTCACGGCGGAGTCGGCGGAGGCTGCGGAGGACGCGGAGTATCTGGGGACCGAAGCGACGGAAGCCTCGGAAGGTGCGGAAGTGGCACAAGCCTTCACTCGTGTCTCTGGATTAGAACCGGGTGGACAGGGGATGGCCCCCGAAAGTGCTGACGGTAGCCGCAACAGTCAGCTAAGCGAGACCCGAGAACAGCAGGGGCTCGCCTGCCGCACCGCGCCACCCCCGCCTCCCCCTCAGAACAATCAGACCGCCAGCAGTCCTCTGGGAGCGTCGCAGACCCAGCAGGGGGACCGCGGACCAACCTTCCAGACGCAGGACAGCGAAGCCATCCACTGGCTCGTCGGGAGGAACCCCTTCGCGCCTATTCGCCCCCCTGCCCCTGTCAGTGAACCCATCCTCATGAGCGGCGAACCCCAGGCGCCCTCTCCAGACGTCCAGGGCACGACTGGCAAAGAACCTCGCGCGGCGGCAATGGAAGCTGCGTCGCCGCGCGTGCGCGCGCCTGGCACAACCAGTGGTTCCCCAGAGACCGGAGAGAGTCCTGCGCTGACCGAAGGGGGCGCACCTGGGAGCGACGGCGGGCACAGGCCCGAAGGCGAACGCCAGCGAAAGGGGCCTCCCCCCACGTGCCACAGGGCAGCGCCCGCCCCGGCAGCCGGACACGATCCGACCCCCGCCTGGCGGCCAACCGCGCGGCCTGCTTCTCCCCGCAGAACCCCGCCAGGCGCGCAGCCGGAACTGTCGCGTGCAGATCGCGAGCCATCCGGCCAGGACACCGAGGCCGGCACGCTGGAGACTTGCGGCCAGGATACACGGCAGCACCAATGGCCTGACCCGCGACAATGGCCAGAGCCCAAGGACCCCGACACGGGACAGCAGCTGTACAAAACAGAAATCGACGACATCCAGCGGGACCTCCCCGGGGAGACACCCGGCGAGGCGATGAGACGACTCCAAGTCACACTGGGGCCAATGTTCACTGGCACCTGGCACGCTTTCGCCAAGCGGCAGTCTGTGCCCGGCAGCAAGGGCGCGCTCGACCCGCTTCGGCGCGACCCGCAAACCTGCCGCCTCTTCTTGGGCATTTTTTCGCAGCCACAAGTGCGACGTACGGGTCGTCAGTGACGCGATGGGCCTCCGCATCGAAGCGGCGGAGTGAGCAGCGATCACCACGCGGCAAAGGGCCACCCGAACAACCAGGCCCCCAAGAAGCGCAAAAAACAGTGGTGGGCCGTCTCCCCACAGTAGCATTTGCTGCCCCCCCTCGTGGCATCGCGCACGCAGGGGACAGGTGCGCGGCGGGTGGTCACTGGCAGCAGGCCCGCTGCTGCCCTGCAAGACGCGGCCTGCGAAAGGGATGCCTCCTTCGCCCCCCCCCGGGCGGAGGCGCTGGCACCCCCCCAGGTGGCGCCTCCGACGCTGGCACACTCAGTGTGTGAAAGGGAGTGTATACTCTGCGGCTGTTGGCTGCACCCCCAGTGTGAGTGGAAGTGCGATCTCTGCGGCTGTTGGCTGTGCCACCCATCTCCGCGAGAGCGAGTGTGTCTCGCGGCGGTTTGCTGCACCCCCCTCATGCGCAGATGTTCTCGGCGCGCAGCTGCTGTCAAGATACTTGGATGTCCTATCATAGATGGGGCTCTCGCAGACGCACTCTGCTGGCCCACATTTTGCATCGGTATCGCACTCGTGGGGGTCAGGTGCGTGGAGGGGGGTCTCTGGCAGCAGGCCCGTTGCGGCACTGCTAAACGCGGCCTGCGGGAGGGATGCCTCCGGGCCTACTACCGGCCCTGGACGCACGCGGGGGCTGCTGTCCCTCTGACCCAGGGCCGCCCGCGGGGGATCAAGGCACCCTTGCATCCCCGTTCTGGCTGCTAAGGGCCTTTCATCGCCTCCCTCCCGTGATCGCTGCGTCTTGACTGCCACCGGGCACTGGTTTGTGGCTGCTGTGTGGGCAGCCCCCCCTCATCCTATGCTCCGTGCGTGCTGCTACCAAGACATGTGTACATTGCGGCTGTTGGCTGCACTCCCCTTCCGCCACATGTGGACAGATTCAGCCCTGGCTACGCCCCAGTGCTCCATGGGCTGGTCGTGGCAGCTGTGGATCTCGGCGACGTCTGTGGCCGTTACCTGCGAGGCGGCAGTGTACCGGCCCTTGGGCCAGTGTGCGTTCCTCTCATCGTTGCAGCTTCTGCCAGTCATTGGTTTCGGATACGATGGCCGTCGCGCCGGCCCCCCCCCCAGCGACATGTGTACATTGCGGCTGTTGGCTGCACCCCCCTCAGATCGACACATGTGTACATTGCGGTTGTTGGCTGCACCCCCCCTCCACTTCGTGGTCGGATTCAGCCCTGGCTGCGCTCCAGCGCCCCATGAGCTGGTCGCAGCAGCTGCGAATCTCGGCGGCCATCGTGGCCGTTACCTGCGAGGTTGCAGTGTACCGGCCCGTGGGCCAGCGTGTCCTCTCTCATCGTTGCAGCCCCGGCCAGTCACTGGTTTCGGATACGATGAACGACACGCCGGCCCCCCCCGGGCAGCGGTGTGGTCCGTGGAGTAAGTGCTCTGTTGGTACCTGCCGTTCCTCTGCCCACTCTGTGGTCAGATTCAGCCCTGACTGCGCTCCAGCGCTCCATGAGCTGGTCGCGGCTGCAGCGTACCTTGGCGACATTCGTGGCCGACATCCGCAAGGCGGCAGTGTACCGGCTCTTGGGCCTGCGTGTCCTCTCTCATCGTTGCTTCCCTGGCCTGTCACTGCTTTCGGAGACGATGACTGACACACCGGCCCCCCCCCGGGCAGCGGTGTGGATTGTGGAGTGAGTGCTCTGTAGGTCCCTGCCGTTCTCTGCCCCTGTCCCCGCCGACCCCGCGTACGGCGGTGGTACGGACTTCGCGCTGAGTGGTTCAGCCTTCAGCGTTGTAGTTTCGGTTCTCCCTTCCGCCTTCGGCTAGGGGAGCTGCTCGGAACTTGGCGCCGACAGGGCGACTTTCTCCGTTGCACCCGCACTGCTGTCTGCTTCACTTCGGTGTGGCCGGCGCCTATGTGCGTTTGCCTTAATGCGGCGCATTTTGCTCAGTGCATGTGCACTCCACGCATCGCGTGTAATTTGCCGTGTTCCGTTGCCCCGAACATCGCTGCTGCCGGCTGACCTTTGTCGCGCGGCCGCCGACCAAAAAAGTAGCCCCACCAGCTCATTCAGAAACGATGCCCAGGCGAGTTGCCCTGATCAGGGATGTGGAGGAGGATGCAGTGGAATAAAAGGCAGGGGAAGCCGTCATACCCCACGCGGGGTACGATGGGAGGAGGAGGAGGAGGCGCAGGAGAAGGAGGAGGAAGGAGGGGGAGGGGGAGGGGGATGAGGAGGAGGAGGAGGAGGAGGAGGAGGAGAAGGAGGGAGGAGGAGGAAGAGGAAGAGGAAGAGGAGGAGGAGGAGGAGGAGGAGGAGGAGGAGGAGCAGGAAGGCGAGTCGACAGGTCAGAGGCCTCGTGGATGCCTCTCGCAGTCTCTTCGGATGCCTCTTGAGAGCTTCTTGGGGTCCTCTTGGGGGGTCTTGGGTGCCTCGGTGGAGCCTCTTGGGGCCTCTCGGGGCTCTCTTAGGAGTCTTTGGGGGCCTCTTGGGGTTTCTTGGGGCCTCCTGGGCGCCTCTTGGGGCGCTTTCGGGGCACTTTCCAGAGCCTTGGGGGCCATCTTGGCGCCATCTGGAGGAGTTCGTTCAGAGAAGGGAGGGTGCTCAATTAGCGCCCCCCCAAATCCCCAGGGAGGCCACAATTAGAATAACACCTTTTTTGAAAATCATGGTTTTTTGCCTTCTCGCTGAGGCCCTCTGGGACGCTCCAACGACCCGCGACCCCCCATCTAGGTCCAGAGGAAGGGGAAAGGGGAGGGGGAAACCCCTCGAAGGGGAAGAACGGGGGTTGGAAGAGGAAGCTCACTAAACCACTCACGCCCTAAGGGGCGGGTGGGATTTGTAATCGACCTTTGCGTTGCATATGATGTGCATGTGTTTCGCAGCATCGTTTGCCAAGTTCGCATGCGCACTCGCACGCTTGTAATTGTCGATGGTATGTTGCTGGAGCGTTGTCTTCGCCGATCGATATTGGATGCGCTGTAGCATGCGGATCGTGGCCATCGCCAGACATGATAATCAACAGACCAGCACGATAGTTTCATTGTTCCACGAACGAGACATTGAATGTCGATGCGAGGAGGGGGGGAGAAGAAGGAAGAGCAGCAACATGAGGGAAGGGAGTGGGGCGGATGAGGGGGAGTTCTACGTACCAAACGCTTTATGACGATGCTATTGTTTGATGATTGGCATACATACTTTGGTGAGCGTCCCGGTCGGATCCCCAGTACTCGGGGACTCGAATTCCGTAGCCATTTAGGCTCAAGTCACGCCTAGGTCCCAGACGTATGAGCGGCGCGGCCACATCACATTCGCGGTGGCCGCGGGGCGCAGTTTTGAAGGGCGTCTTTCGACATGCCTGGCAACAGCAACATCACTTCGCCTTTCGCTTCGCCTCCATCCTCTGCCAGGGATTCGTGGCCCGCGACGCTGGAGTCACTGGGGGAACACCTCGACAATCTGGAGCTCACCTTCGAGCAGCAGTCGCGGCACATGGGCACCCTCCTCGCGCAGTACAAGGCGGCCCTGGCGCAGCACAGGCAGGCTCTGAGCCAGCAGTTCGGGGGCGTGCACCGCCAGCTCGCCCACCCGTCGCAGCTCGGCGCACGGACCCCCACGTGGACGCAGAAGCCCGGGGGCGCAGGCGCGTCCGCGGGCTTCGGCAGGACGGCGGCCCCGGCCCGCTCGCCCACGCTCGCTGCGGATCACGTGCCTGGGCCGCTCCCCGGCTCGACGATGGAGTTGGTGAAGATGCCAGACGCGGACAGTGACGGCGACAGCGACTCGCTTGCATCCGGGATGCAGGGCTGCGGCATGGCCAGCGAGGACTATGACAGTGGCAAGGACATGCTCCATGCCGAGCCAGGTTCCCTGCAGCATATGGCGATTAAGCTGACCTCTCACTGCGTATGGCCAATCGTCACCACGACCATCGTCATGCTGCAGACAGTCGTGCTCGGCATCGTCGTGGACGCGCAGATGCAGGAACTTCTCGGAGACCAGAGGCGAGGGCACTGGACCTGGACGGCTACCTTTTATGAACAGGTTGCGAAAGGGCTCATCGTGGTCTGGATGGTTGAGATTTCGATAAAGTTAGTCGCAGAAAGGAGCCGGTTCTTCGAACGCGGGTCGTCTGGTTTGGGCAACATGTTTGAGGTGTTCTTGTTGTCGTGCGCTCTGCTAGATCTGGCGCAGTCTTTTATTCCTCTGGGAGGTCGTATGATTCAGTGTGTTCAATTCCTCCGGGTGTTCAGGGCCTTCAGGCTCATTCGTCTGCTCAGTGTTTGCCAGCATTTCAAGGCTTTGCACCAGTTGCGTTGGATGACGTTGTACATTTGACTTGCATACCGACTTTCGGTTGGGCACTGGCGTTGCTAATCATGTTCATTTTCATTTGGGCGATCCACTTCGAGGACCTCGCGATATTTTACTTGGAGCAAGACTCAGTTGACAGGAGCGACGAGGTGGTAGATGATCTCAGAGAAAATTGGGGATCCATGAATATTGCAATGATTTCGTTGATATTCTCCCTCACTGGTGGTGCTGACTATGGCGACCTCATGAAGCCGTTCCAGATGATCAGCCCCGCTGTCGGGTGGATCTACATACTCTTCGTAGTTATGGTGTCCCTTTGTCTCCTCAACGTGCTGGTTGGCATTTTTGTGCAGGAGTCGGAGGACATACTTACCTGGGACCGCAGTATAGTGTTGACGAATGCAGTGAACAAGAATGGTTTCACAGAAGACATCTTGAAGCAGCTGTTTCATGAGATCGACAAGAACAAAACTGGGTCAATCAGCCTGAAAGAGATGCAGACGGCCATCGAGCAGCCATCCATACGGGCGTGGTTTCTACACCTCGAGATCGACATGGCCACCAACGCGAAGGTTTTCTTTGAGCTCCTCGACGAAGACCTCAGCGGCTTTGTAAACGAGCAGGAGTTCGTGACTGGCTGCACCAGGCTCAAGGGCGGTGCGAAACCCCTGAGTTTGGAGAGCCTCGTGATCGAGACTAGGAAGCTAATGGAAGTTGTAAACCGCATGGACGCAAAGCTGGATGTCAGCGGCTTTACCGGGCGTGCGATGTCTCCTCGCTAGGCGTCTTGGGGCCTGGGCAGCTCTAGTTCGCCGCTGCGCGCTCGTTCTGTGGCGGCGGGCGCTGTCTCACATTATTGGTCAGACCGGCTCCTTTCCCATCAAAAAAAAGTATTCGGGGACTCGAATTCAGAAATACTCCAACTATCGACTTTGAGCCCGAACGCCCAGACGACCAAGTCACTAAATTCGAGAACCTTGCTTGCCAGTCGCACCAAGTCTGACGGCTCTGTGCAATATTCGAGCCATATACATGCCAAGCACTTCTTCTCCATTCATCTAGTGCCAAAGGTTTCTCGAACTCTGGCCCCCGACTCAAGGTGTCCTGAGCATTCATCTGCACACGACAATGCGTCGGCTCTGGCTCTCGAACTCCTGGCTCCCGAGATCCATCGTCGTAGACTGGGGGGGAGCTGGCGAGACAATCGTCGCGCCGCCTCCTGACCCCTTCACTTGCAGCCCTTCGGCCCTCTCTCTCTCTCTCTCTCGCTTTCTCGCTTTCTCGCTCTCTCGTTCTCTCGCTCTGTCGCTCTCTCGCTCTCTCGCTCCCTCTCTCTCTCTCTTTCTCTCCCTCTCTCCCTCTCTCGCCCCCTAACTCCTTGCACATTTCCACTTCCTGTCGTCCTCTTCCTCAATCATCTTTCTCTCCTTTCCCTCCCGCTCCCGTTTCCCCTTCCCTGCGCTCCACGGTGCCTTTCCGCTGCCTTCCCCTCTTCCCTCCCCTTCCCTTTCCTTCCCTCCCATTCCCTCTCCTTGTCCCTTTTCTCTTCTCATTTCCCCATTCCGTGCCCTCCGTGGACGGGCGGGCGTGCACGGACGAGGCCCCTGACCGCGAGCAACGATTCCACAGAGATCCTGTACACGCGGGTGCAGCGCTTCATGGACATGGAGAACCAGCTCAAGAAGCCGCAGCAGCCTCCTCTCCTGGCGCTGTCTTCTCGCATCGCGTGGCGGCGGCAAGGGCGGGAGACCTGCGGGGAGGGGCACGGCTTGGGAGAGGAGGGGGTGGGGGAAGGCAGGGCCCGCACGGTTGCGGAAATCGATCATCGCCCCCCTGCCTTTGGCCCTTAGCATACATGCTATCTCCCCTTATAGATTGTTCTTGTTGTGCCCTCCCTCGAGCGCGGATGCATCTTCTTCAGGCGCACGCACGCACGCGTAAAGCGGCATAACCGGCGCATGCAAGTTTATGAATTCATGCGCGCATCCGACCGTGGTCCCACGTGAACCCCTCGGCCTCCGCCCCTTGTCGGCGCTGGGTTTGGCTCTTTTTGTCGCTCGTGTTGCTCAAGGTACTGATCGACCCGAGCCATCTACTTCTCGCTGCATCAGGCTCAAATCCAAGCAGTCTCGGGATAGATTCCATGACATCCTCGATCGCAGCGCTTCGAAATTGTTCGGCTCTGGCATGGTCCCGCTCACGCCGGAATCTTGGTGGCCGTTTTTGCACGTCACCATCGCCATGCGCGCGCCGCACCTCCAGCGGTTGTCGCTTGCGCTTCTGTCGGGGAGACGTAAGACTCGAGTGAGCCGGAACTCGGGTTTGCCGATCTTTTTTTGACGAGCGCGCCCTGGATTTTGACGGTCCCGTCTTCGTGGGACGTCTGCAGCGGGAGCCCGCGTCAAATTTCAGATTGGGTCTCGCCATTTTTATGGTGACGCCCTTCAGGCCCACCCGAGTCCCCCGTTCGGGGACCAAATGCGAACCCTACCCCTACCCCCCACGACTTCAGAGGGGGAGGGTGGGGTTCACTTCGTTCGGGAGCTCCCCAGCGAAGTGAACCCCACCATCCCCCTTCGAAATCGTGGGGGGTAGGGGTAGGGTTCGCCTGTGGCCCCCTACCCGTACCCGAGACTTACGCCTCCCCGATTATGGGAGGCGGGCGGCCGACCGCTGCGGGCTGTGCTCGCGGCAGCCAGCTTCCCCGTGCCTCGGCGGAGGCACCCTGGGGCGGGGCGCCGCGGCACGCCGCGTGGCCCATCTCTGTGCCTCGCGCGGCGTGTCGGCCGCGAGGGCACGCCCTGTGTTTTCAAGTTGCCACCTGTGAGATTGACACCAGCACCAAGATCGGCGGTGTGCCTCCACCGAGGGAAGACGATCCCGATCTCGGTGATGGTGTTAACATTCTGGCCTCCAAGGTGGCCGAAATATTACCACCAACACCGAAATCTAAGATCATCATCTCCCTGTGGAGGCAAACCCCTGTGCTGGTGTTGGTGCCAATTTCCAGGCCTCCAATTCTGGGCGGGCGTCACTCATGGCACGGAGCCGCACCGATTCCTGGACGCGATCTGCAGTGATGCAGCCAGGACCGAGTTCTGCAAGATCGGCTGGCACGAGGCCCCGCCATACGCCGAGGAGCTGGGCGAGGCATCAAAAGAGTCCGTCTCGCAGCACTTAGCGCGACAGCGGCTCTGTCCACTTCTGCCTCGCCTTGGGCCTGCGCGGCGTGATTGGCCGCACCCCTACCGGCTCTTCCGCGACAGCGTGTCGGGAGACTCTCCATGGGGACTCTCCATGGGATCCCCAGGGGATCCTATGGGATCCCCTCCCTGGGATCCTATCCCCCCATGGGATCCCCCCCATGAAGAGTCTCCCGATCGTGGGGGCGAGTTGGCAGCGCGCGTCCTCTTGCTCCGGAAGACGGGCTCCCCGTGCCCATTGGCCCAGCAGGGCTCGACGCCCCCTGGAGGGGCTTTCCGTCCGTCCAGATGATGTAGGCCTGGCATCGCTCGGACGTGTGCATTTTTTTCCGGCGAGGACCATCGAGGAGCATCCTTGATCATTTGGCGAAAAAACCACGCACGAAACCGAAAAAAGCACAGGGAATGGACGTCCGAGCGATGGCCAGTAGGCGTGCGTGGCGTGGGATGGTGCGCCCCAGAACGGGGCGTGGACTCGGTCGCATTGCTGGATTTAGACAGGTGGACTGTGTCCTCCCCGCTCATCGTTCCGTGATGGATGCCGCGAGCCCTCTCTGCCTCGAACGGGGCACCGTCATCCTGGATGTGTGCGAGGTGCGTTGAGGGTCACGGGGTTGATGGCCAATCCTTGGGCCCCAGTTACTTTTCTGTCGCTTCTCTTGGGCGTATTCGTTCCGTTCTCCAGTACAATTTTCATGATTTACTCTGCGACGTTTCTGCGGAAACCACCAGAGTGGCCTCAATGCGCACGGCTTCTGGACGCGCTGGCTGCTCTTAGCCCACTACATCCCCCCGCGAGCTGACAAGGGCCAGCCCCCATTTCGCTTCCAATCCCACTCCTCGCCCCTACCAACCCCCCATACCCATTTCCGCTCCGCCTCCGCGTCCTCCCCCTCCTGCACATTGTTGTGCTGCTGCCGCTTCTCCGCCTCCGCCCCCCCACTTCTGATGGGGCTCATGCCACCTCCTCCTCCTCCTCCTCCTTCTCCCCCCCCCTCCCTGCTGCCTCTTCCCCACAGGCTCGCCAGCGCCAAGGACGCGGACAGGGAGAGGGAGTCGTCGCAGAAGCCGAAGGAGAGGAAGATCTCCGACCTGGCGCGCGCCATTGGGGAGGTTCCTCACCGTGTGGGAGGGCGAGGGCGAGGGTGAGCGCGCCAGGGGAGTTGGGGGAGGGGGGGGGGGGAGTGGGAGGAGGGGAGCGGGAAGATGGGAGCGAGGGGAGGGAGGAGTAGGGGCTCACCAGTGGGCGACGCCATCAGGAGAGGATGGGCAACGGAAGGGCATGCAGCGTGGGGAATCGCAGGGAGGAGTGACGATGGCAGCGTTGCGAGGACGAGGACGAAGACGGAACGAGGGCAAGGAAAAGGACAAGGACGAGGCGGACGAGGACAAGAAGAAGATTAGGGGAGGGGAGAGCCTGGAGAAAAGCACGCAGATAATTGCAGAATCAGTGATGGAGTGCCAGCCACTTGGGTTCGCGTGTCAGCGAAACTATGGAGAGCAAAGTGGGGATGCAGAAAGTGCAAAGACGGGTGAATGAGGGAGATACCGGAGGGATAGGATAACCTCGGAGGTGAAGTAGAAGGAGGAGGAAGAAGACGATGATGATGATGATGATGATGATGATGATGATGATGATGATGATGATGATGATGATGATGATGATGATGATGATGATGATGGTGATGGTGATGGTGATGGTGATGATGATGATGATGATGATGATGTTGATGATGATGATGATGATTATGATTATGATAATGGTGATGACGATGATGATGATGATGCTGCTGATGATGCTGATGATGATGCTGCTGATGATGATGATGATGATGAGGATGATGATGATGATGATGATGATGATGATGATGATGATGATGATCATCATCATGATGATGACCGCGCCGACCTTTTCAGCGTCTCCTGCGCTCCCGCACCGATCAAAGCACCGACTCCCGCGCGGACCAGCTCACCGATATTTCCCACCCCAGCGCCGACTCCAATTCGAACGCCGACCCCCGCGGCCATGCCGACGCTGGAGCCTCCGCGGACAGCCACGGTGGCACAGACGAGCCTCTGCTAGTGCCAACGCTGGCACCGACGCCAGCGCAGAAGCCAGCACTGAAACCAGCACCAATGCCGACGCCTACGCCGCACAAGCACTGGCACCAACAGTGCCGACGGCAGCACCGACGACAGCACCGGCCTCGTCGCCTACAGCAGCACCTGAAGCACGCCATGACGCCAACTACAGTACGAGATGCGGTACCCCCTGGATTCCCGTGGCGCTGTGCCCCCGTGTGTCCCCGAGGCGCTGTACCCCCTTGAATTCCCCAGGCGCTGTACCCCCTTACGTTCCCGACTATAGGGCATTTCAGATTCTGGCGTGCCAGCCCATCGGCTATCCGCTGGCCCATCCCTCCGCTTTCCCACCACCACCACCACCACTTACCAAGCACCAGTCGCCACCAACTCATCCTCTGCTCCGGGGGGGGCACGATTTGTCCGCCCCATAGGTGCCGACAGGATGCACCGTCACACTGTCAGGACGCAGCACATTTTTGGAATTCCAGTGGGTCCACCCGCGTGCAAGGACATGATTGGTTGCACCGCGATGGCGGCACGAGAGGGTAGAGTTGCCGGCGCCCACGTCAGCACTATCGTCGGCGCTTACGCCAGCATGCACGCCGTCGACTGCGGCGGCACCGACATCAGCGCCTACGCTAGCGCCGACGCCACCATTGACTCTTCAACGAATTTCAGCGCCTGCACTGGCACCAGCGACAGCTACATCAGCACCAATGCCCCCACCGACACCAACCCCAACGTCGACGACTACGCCAGCACCAACATCGACGCCTACGCCAGCACGATGCCTACGTCTACTCTTGCTTGGCGGCCTCTGCGCCGACCAGCTCACCGACTTCTACGCTGAAGAGCATACCGACTCCCACGATAAACAGCATGCCGACTCCCACGCCGACCAGCTGGCCCAATCACGCACCAAGCAGCTCGCCGTCTCCAGTGCCGAACAGTTCACCGACTCCCACGCCGTCCAGCCCCTTAGACCAGGTCGCCGACTCCCGCGCTGGCCAACTGCCGACTCCCGCACCGACCAGCCGATTCCCGCGCCGCTCGGCTCACCGACTCCCGCGCCCACCAGCTCACCGACTCCCGCGCCGATCAGCCCATCGACTCCAGCGCCGACCATATCACCGACTCCAACCTCGATCGGTGCACCGTCTCTCGCACGGATCAGCTCACCGACTCCCACTCCGACCAACCCCCATTTGAGCCAGAGGATGGTCCCACGACTGCGCAACATGAGCAGCCGCATCACGACCGTGACACAGCAGAAGGAGCCACACTTTGTTGGTGCCATTTTTGTCGGCCTCCTTCACGCTGCTTCCACCTTCACCGCATCACGGGTGAGCATCGCGTCGATGGCCAGCACTGTTGCACCGAGCCGGCCATGGTGTCCACCAGGGAAACGGGGGCACGTCTTGGGAGCCTCCGTCCTGGCAGAGTGGCCGATACCGCCGAGATCATCGATTGCAACGTCACCAATTGCATGCTGCCTGCCACGCCAGAGTCGAGCATTTGATCAGACTCTGAACCAAACTACTCCACTCCGACGCCTGCGTGGTGACATTTACCTGGCCAGCTGCGGGGACGTCGTCCCGGCCGACCTGGCAGAAGACCGATGGTAGTGCATGACGGCAAGACTTGGGCTTTGCTACGGCGTACTCCCTCCTCCACATCAGAGGCGAGCATCGTGTCGTCACCGACCTCAGTTGCTGTCTTGCTTCAGTTTCGTCTTTGAGTACATTTCCGACGCCGATGTGGTGACGTCTACCTGGCCAGAAGCGTGCGCCACCCTCTGGTTCGCAGCACCGTGGCCCTGGCGGCCGTCCCGGACATGACATGAGGGCTATCTGGTTGACGGGTACCCCCGCCCTCCTCTCCTGGCTCTCTCCGTTGCGTCCTGCGCTTCTAGTTCGTGCATGCGCTCTGGGACCAGTCGTGCAGCTCCATGGGTGGCCTGCGCTCTTCGCCTCCCCCGGAGTTCCTACTCCATTTTTTCTTTCTAGTGGCTTTTTCGGCCACCCGCACCACAGGTGTGCGCGCCCAGCCGCGCTCGACCCTGCATGGTAGGACCCGGGCCGGTTTTGTTGCGCCCGCCTTGCAAATATGGTATACTTTCTTCTGGTTTCCTTTCCCCCCGCGTTCGTTTCAGTCGCAAGTGCTCAAGTGGGCTTCAGTGCGCGCACCGCCTACCAATCTCGGTCTACGCACGCGGGAGCCTTGTTGCAGAACTTGCTCTGGCGCTTCTGTCCTTCAGTTCTTCCTCTTCCTCTTTCGTTCTTGAGCTGTGTGTCACGCAGGCCTCCTCCCTGCAGCGCGCGACACGCCAGCGCCCACCCGGCAATGCTGCGGCCAGGTGGTGATTTTTACGTCCGCCGGTCTGCTGTCCGCGCCCCTCCTTGCCTTCCTCCCCCCGCTCCCCGCCCATCGTTCGCACGCCAAACTATCACAGGGAGGCTCCGCGCCGTACTTCGGCGGGAGCCCAGCCTTCAGCGCCTGCTCAGGTAGGTGAAGACCAGGACTGGCCCCCCCGCTCCCCGCTCTCTCGGCCATTCAGCTGCGGCCCGATGATAGTTCGTGGCTGTTTTATTGCTGGCGTTGGCCTTGTAGGGTAGTTCACGGGTGCCGCCGCAGCCGCTGCTCGTCGCCCGGCGCGGCCCGGCACTTCACCGCCCGAGGCCCTGGGAGCCCGCGGGCCCCTTGAGATTTCAGATGGGGCGCGAAACAAACAAAGATGATGATGCTGATGATGATGATGAGGAGGAGGAGGAGAAGGATGGTTTCGGTGATGCGGCTGTTGATGGTGATGTTGGTGTTGCTGGCGGTGATGGCGATATGGGTGAGTCTGATTATAGTGCATGTGATGATGCAGATGCTGCTGGCGATGATGATGATGATGATGATGATGATGATGATGATGATGATGATGATGATGCTGAAGATGATGCTGATGATGATGATGATGACGATGCTGATGGTGATGCCGACGACGATGATGATAATGATGCTGGTGATGGGGGTGACTAGTGTGAGGATGAGGATGAGGATGATGGCGCGGATAACGCTGGTGATGATGATGGTGATGATGATGCTGAGGATGACGATGCGGATGGGGATGATGATGGTGATGATGATGCTGAGGATGACGATGCGGATGGGGTTGATGATGCTGCTGATGATGATGTTGCTGACGTTGGTGATGATCGTGGTGGTGATGATGATGGAGGTGCTGGTGATTGTGCCTGTGATGATGGCAGTGCTGATGCTGCGGATGATGATGAGGATGAAGAGGAGGAATATGATGATGATGCTGATGCTGATGCCGATGGCGGTGATGATGCTGATGCTGCTGTTGATGTTGCTGCTAATGATGATGGAGGCGATGAGCGATGGCGATGACGACGGTGATGACGATACAGGTGATGCGGAGGATGCTGATCATGATGACAATGAGGACGCCGATGCTGATGAGAATGATGCTTACAATGGTGATGATGGTGATGATGGTGAGGATGCTGAAAAAGATGATTATGATGAAGATGGTGGTGATGATGATTACTATTATTAATGATGTTCGCGTGGGTGTCGAAGGACAATCAACGTCTACGTGGGCACAGGCGAGGAGCTGACCACGCTGGTGTGCAGCACCAGCATGGACCTCGCAGTGCACTGCGGCGAGTGTTGCTGCACCCCGCCGCGTGCTGCAGCACTTGCTAGTGAGACGGGAGGCGCAGGAGGACCCGAAACGATGGTGCCCCGTGGACGCCATCGTCCAAAAGTGGGAACCGCCGCTAGGGAACCACCGCCTGATAAAGCCGTCGTTGTTCCTCTTGGTCGAGCGCCTTCCAGTCGTCGTACAGTTTATACATGGTCGCTTTGCGCTTCGCCAGCGTACGGTTCGCCGCTCGCGGGAGCCGCCTGCATAGGAGCCGCTGCGCGGAAACCGCCGCCGTAGGAACCGCCCCTGGGTGTGCAGGAGCCACCTGCGTGGGAGCCGCCACCTGCGTGGGAGCCACCTGCGTGGGAGTCGCCTCCGCGGGAGCCGCCGTGGAGCTGCCGAGGGAGCCGTGGGGGGCCGCCTCCGAGGGAACCGCCGCCGTGGGAGCCGCCGCCGTGGGAACCGCGTCCGTGGGAACGGCCGCCCTGGGAACCGCCGCCGTGGGAACCGCCCTGGTGGGAGCTGCTGTTGCGGGGGCCGCCGTGAGAACCGCCGCCGTGGGAGCCGCGGCCGTGGGACCCGTTTCTGTGATAGCCGCCGTCGTGGGAGGTGCCGCTGTGGGGGTCGCTTCTGCGTGGAAGCCGACGTTGTGGGAGCCGCAGCCGTGGGATTTGCCGCCACGGTTGCTGCGGTGGTAGCCATTCTGGCTCAAGCTGTACGAGCCCCCGGCGGAAGCCAAGGTTGGGCGGAGTTTACTTCCCGCGCAGCCTCGGTCTCGCCGCTGGGGGGGCCCTCGTCTCGAGCGGCGTCGTGCCGACAGGTGTTCTGGTTCCCGCCTATTGTACACACTGTGGTTTGTACTTCATGCGTGCCTTCTTGTTCCTTGTGTATTTCTTGTGTTTGTCATCACGACGCAATTCTTTGAGTTTGACGAACTTTCAAACGCTTCTTCGGATGGTGATAAATATAACGCTAAGTTCTTGCATCCCCTGTAGCGGGCACGACGGCGGGTAGCCATAGTGCTGTTCCTTGTGCGAGTGTAGTGTTTGCTGCTGCGTTTTTTGATGCACCGAAGCGCGTCCTTATCGATTCAGTGCCTGAGCCAAATATTACTCCTATTGTTCCGTACGCTCATAAGAAGGACGATATTGATGATGACATGGGTGATGCTTCGAGCGACGATATTGATCTGATGGGGGAGGAAGGGGCCACATCCAAGAAACCACGCAAGTCACCAGCGAAGAGAAATAATGAAATGCTCGCTTTCATGAAGACCCTGTTTGCATCGTTTCACGCTCAGTTGGCTGCGCAGAAGGAGGGGGCAGTTCAGACTGTTAAGCATGAGGTCGATGTTGCGGCGTCCCCCATCAAGTCTGAAATGCAGCAGACTAAGGGTCGTTTGGAGACCCAAGCAGCTACGATTTTTAGACTTTGCAGACCTCATGTGATGATGTGGTCAGTGTACACACTGGCTCCACCAGGCTGCCGGGGGGGGCTCACAGCGGTCCTCGTCCAGTCTTTGCTTCTGGTTTTATCAAGTTCCAGGGATGGTGCAGCGGGGGGGACCCTTCGAATGTTGCGTCTCGCTCCTCGAACCCCACGCGTGAGAAAGGTGCCCTTCGTGTCATTGGTGCGGCGCGTTCGCTTGGGGCCACTAGACATGAGAGCGATGATCACAATATCTTTGACCGTGAGGAGTCCAATCTCAAAGTTGCGAACAGGCCGTTTGGAGCGTTTCAGATCCGCACCTTCTTTTTGCGACCCGTGCCTCGGGATGTTGCTTGGTTGATTCGTGGTGATCGGCTTAAGGGGCTCACTGATAAGGTGCCCTCCCTGGTTGCGCCTGATGTCCTGGGGCCGATATCAGATATGCCACAGCTCACTTTCAACGTTGAGGTTGCACCTGGTCAACCGTCCAAGGTCGCTGCAGGGCGACGCCTCGTTGCCATCTTCCATGCAACGAAAGGGCCACAGCGTGTTGGTTGGGTTCGTGCTCAGTGCGATGGCAAGAAGGGCTCGGGCTTGGGCCCCCCTGGTGCCAGGCCCTCAACCGAGGGTAAGGTCTGATTTGGCTCGTGGACGGAAACGGAAGGTTGGGTTCTCAGCCGCGTTGAGCTCGCTAAGTTGGACCCGGCGATTCGCGCGCGTGATTATCAGAACAAATTCAATGCCAATCGGTCGTGGCAGAAGAAAGTCAACTTGTCCATATGTGGCTGAAGCGTTAGACGTCTCTCTTTCTATACTCAAGAGGTCCTGAGGCTTCTCTTTACCATGGGCTGCCGGCTCCTTGCTCTGCAGGAGAGCCAGTTTGCGTCTGCTGGGGGGGGGGGGGGGGGAAGTGAGCTTTGAAGTCTGCCGTTCTCAGGGTGGCTCTGCCGGCGTCTTCTTCTCAGGGGTTCGGCGACAGCTTTTGGCCGACTCAAAGGGTGGACACCCCCATCATGTGGCTGCCTTCCAAGGTTTGATCTCTGTTTCGGCTTATCTTCCACGTGAGTCCTGGGGGGCGAGTAGGGGCGAGCAGCCTGAGACATTTGAAATGTACCAGTCGGTTCTCATTGACCTTGTTGGGACCGTGCAGTGCCTAAAACGAAATCATCGCATTGCCGATGCCGCTGCGCGTGCTTATGCCAATGTTGAAGTCGTGCCTAACCTCGCGTTGAGTGGTGTGCGCGCGACGGGGCCGGGTGTTCAGGCGTCTCCCCGCGGGCTTCGCGCGGGCCGCCTCGCCAATGCCGCCTTCGCTCGCAGCCTTCATGCCGCGCCCGCATTTCGCCCCCCCCCCCCCCCCCCCCCCCCCCCCCCCCTGGCCAACATTTTTGGAGACAGGGCCCCTGCCTGGCGGCGCGCTAACGGGAACGAAGCGGCCCTCGATTACACTGCCGTTTCTAAGTCTTGGAGTTGACCGGCAGAGTTTTCCTGGATTCGCCCTCGAATGGTGGAAGCAGTTGAGTCAGTCCAGACCGCGCGGGGTGATCGTCGCTTCCTCTCTGCCAACACCCCTTCCCCTGTGGAAGTTCACCGTGCGCCCAGCAGCCGCTTGGACCCAGGCAGGTTGTGATAGGGCGCGAAGTCCAGCAATCCCGCGTTCATGATAAACCCCCCCTCGCGCATGTCATCGAATATCAGACTTCCAAACATGCGCGCATTTGCTGTCCTCGATATTGTTTTCGCCCTATTTGGGTTGACGTCAGTGCTGCTCCGGAACGGATAAGGGAGGCTGCCGTGTCTGGGGGATTTCGCGCGTTCTCATCCGCGCGTGACAGTTGCCCGAAGATGCAGGGGTATCGTACATTGTTTCGACGCAAGTTTCTCCAGACGCTACAAGCGTGGCGAAGTTTCTGAGGAGGAGCTCAAGTGGGCGAGGAGGAGCTGGAACGCCAACCGTCGTCGTTGCCGTCGCCAGAGAATTAAGTTCCAACGTATAGGTGGGTGCCAAGCGTACCATTTGTTTCTCTGCGATGGAGGTGGGAGTGGGAGTTGAAACTGAGGACAGACAGAATTGGTTTAATAATTTGACTAAACATGTCCAGATGCAGTATGAGAGTGCTGACCTGGGGGAAGAACATGAAGTGCGTCTGGGGGATCTTTGGAATCGCGCAGAGCGGGCTGCCTCTCCCGAGCGCCCGCTGGCGATGTCGGCGGTTCTTCGCGCGCGCTCCAAACGCGAGCAAAGTGGGGCGATTGGTGAGGATGGTGTCTCCTGTTCTCTCCTTCGCTCACTTACTTGGCATTCCCGTCGCGCGGCATTTCGCGCTTCTCATTTGTTACGCAAGACCTTGTCGCCAGAAGATTGGGGGGGCGTTTGCGTGTCACTCTACTCTTTTGTTGAAAGGTGCCTCCGTTCGAAAGTGTAGTGGATCGCTTGCCTTGGTGGTCATCAGTACTTTCAGCAAATGGCACTCGGCTTGCTTAGCGGTGGTGCTTGACGAACACTTTCGATTGCATTCCCCGCCTCGGCGAAACCTGCGCGGCCATCCCAGGGCCCCCTGGCTTGGGAGATGCCATTGTCTCTCGGGCGCTAGCCCTCGCGCGGGTCGATCGCGCGCCGCTGCTTGGCACGCTGCGTTGCCGCACTTGTGGCGATCAATATGATATTCGCCACCGTCTGGCGCGCGCTGCCCGTGCGTCCTGGAATGCTAAGAATTATGCTTCTTCGCGTTTGATTCCCCTGCGTGCCGAGATCAAGAGGCATGGCGCTTGCGCGCGCTCTCGTATCCTGGCTGGACTGGAAGAAGCCTCATTGGATGCCTCGGCCTTACGTTGCCTTCACACGGAAGAGGGGAAATACTTGGCTCGCATGGTTTGGCGGAATAAGCGCAAGGATGAACCGCGGCCCTTGCTTCTGCGGCGCGTGCACTATCGAGGGCGACAGGCCCTCCTGAAAGATAAGCGGCCGCCCCTGGTGCAGCTGGTTCTTTTCCGACAGCGGCGGCGGGCCAATGGTGTTTCACTACCTTGCGTTTCCTCGCCGGGCCCCCCCGCGCCTCCTGGCGATGAGTCGCGGCGCGCCCATGGCGAGCCTGCGATTTCGGCGACGGGCGGCCCCCGATCCTTTGCTGATATTGAGACGGAGCTCGGTCGGAAGAGAAAACGTCATCGTCGCATTGAGATCGCGGAACTTCGGAAGCGGGGGAGGAGTGAGCTTTCTCAGACCACTTGTCGGATGAGAGATCGTTTTGAGGCTGCTGCGCCCGCCCCCGTGGATAAGCGGCGAAGGACCCTGGCGGTCGCACCAGGGGCGCTCGCGGCAAACGCTCAGAGCAGATATTTGATGCTTGTGGGTTCTGAGCAATGGACTCGCGTTCGGGATGCGGGGATTCCGCGGGCTGGCCCCCAGCGGGCCAAAGGCGTCGCCCGCCAAAGAGGCCAGTTGGTCGGCCAGGCAGGAATTATACCGTGGGTGGCGCTGTTTGAAAAAGCTGGAGGAGAAAGATGGTGGAACAGCCTTATTGGACTGAACATGGTTGGCTTGCCTTTGCCTGTTTTGTGTTTGGTTCCTTGCAGATTTCTGAATTGCCGCGGTATTGCGCCTTAAAAGAGCCGGGCTTTGTCAGGAATGGGGGGCGATGATGAGGCGAAGACTAACCTGGGGAGGTTATCCGCAAGGAGGAGGACAGGATGGCGCTAATACTGGAGCAGATTGAGCGTGATCGGACGGAGTGGGAGTTAATTCCTGGTTGTGTAGCAGTTGAACTCAAGGGAGACTCGGCGACGGTTTGCCGTTGGGTTGAATGCTTGTTTTACATCCAGTATCACTTTCGCTCGCTTTGTGGCCGGGATTCAGGATACCTTGCTTTCTTCGTCTGAGTCTATCGACCTGATCCCGCCACGCCTCGGTCGCAACATTTGCAAATGGAATTATCGGGGGGGGCAACGGGGAGGCGGGCACAATGACGCGGGGAGCAAGGAGGGGTTGGCGCGGCTTATGGTTCGACGAGACTGACATCTCAAATCTGAAAGCTACAAACACTTTGATCGGGGCCCTTCGTGGTAATTTCGATGGAGGCCGATATGAACATGGCGTTGGGGCCTGGTGAGTTCTTGATGCGCGCGCAGTTACTCCGACTTCTGCCTGCTCCGGTTCCTTTTCTCCCATTGTTATTTGGAGACGCGTTGCCTCTCAATCTTTCCTGCTCTCTCCTACCAGTGCAATTGCGTGTGCGGAACCCTTGGCGTTCCATCGTCTGTTAGTTGTGGGCGTCTTGGGTAGCTTGCGACGCGCGGGCTATAGGACGTGGAACTGTTTCGGTGTCCTGTCCCACTGCCACCTGGTGGCCGAGGTATGTGCCATTGCATTTCCTGCGCGCACGCGTCCGTGCATGCGACTTCTGTTTCGGGCCTCTGTTCCTGACTCACTGACCCCGTTGTCCTCGAACGTGGCGTTGGTCCTGGGCATTTGAGGCCAAAACACTTTCTGGCGACTGGCGACTTGTTCCCCCCACTGCAAACTTCTCCGCTGCGGTGCAATCGCGCGTGCTCTCTTCCAGTGAAGTTTCAGGCGTGGGATTCGTCATCGTGTTTGTGGTGTTCTGTCTCATCTTATACTGCCCAATGGTTTGATGTTGATAGGTGGTTGCACTTTGGACCTCGATCGGATATGACTTCTGGGTTGTGAATTGGTCCTCTCAACAGTCGGGTGTAGTGGAGCGAGGTGGAGAAGTCTTGTCGGTTCGGTCGTTCGTCCTCGTCTGTGGCAGCGCCTGGGAAGTTCTTTCTCCGTTGAGCCGTTTCAGGCCGTGCCTCGTTCATTGTGGCGCTCATCGTCTTGCTACTGTACGTTCGTGCTTACTTGCAGCGGCTTCGTGGTTGTTGGCAGCTTCGTTCTTGCGACGTCTGCTGTTGATGCAAAGAGCAGCGGTATTGCGCTGCCCCCCGAGGCCGACGGGAAATCCGCCCATGCCCGAAGATGCCCATGCTGCGCCCGCAGTTCCAGCGCCGCCACCGCCACCAAAGCGCGTTGTGATGCCGCCGCCTCCGTCTCCCAAGCCCCCATGGCGCGCCTGCTGCAGACTCTCATGGTGTGAAACGTGGTTCTTATGATGGGAACGCCATGGACTCGTATGCCTGCGGAGGCTGCGTCTACCTGGGCTGGACTGGCCAAGAAATCAAAGCGGGGTAAAGCTGCTGTCGTTGCACGTGGTGTCGAGACCCCCCCCCGGGCTGGGTTGGTTCCAGCTCGAGTTCCTCGGGGCCGGCTGTTTCCTCTTTGGGCGATGCCGCCACATTTGTGCCGCAGTCTTCGGCCGCTGCTTCTTCGTCTGCAGGTTCCCATGTCATTCTTGAGGAGCTCTTGACTCCCAAGGATGGTGTTTCTGCGCCTTCTGAGGTGGGTTCTATATCCCTGATCGCGCCACCAACATGGCCCACATGTCGCCGCCAGCTCCTCCCATCGCTGTCGAGCAGGCCCCGATCCCCAGTGGGGGTGACGTTGAGTTTCCTTCGCCTGAAGTATTGGCTGTGCCTCAGCCGGGGGATCTCCGCCGTGTGGCTGGCGATCTAGATCTTGATGCGTCGCTATTGAGAAGTGTTAAAGATCGCCCAATTGTTCCCCCCAGCGACCAGTGTGAATATTGCACGGGGTAACGTCAGATGTGTGTTTCTAGTCGTTATATGGGTCTCGTTGCGCAGGGGTATGGAGCCCAAGGCCGTTCGGTGTGGGCTGATGGTCGCGCGAGGAAGTTAGTTGACCTTGATGTCAATGGCACGCGGGGTGGTGAGCGTTGACATTGATACCCCGATGATCGGCAAAGGAACTACATGGTATCCGAGGAGGTCACTGGCAAGCAACATTTCTCAAAGGTGGATGCGTCGCCCCAGACTCCCAGTGCCTTCATGATGATCATGAATCGTGAGTTTGCGTAGCCGCAGTGGGTTTCTCCCCCAGCGTGCTACAGCGGAGTTGGATTAGACCTTGGTTGCTCTTGCCTTTGTCTCTCACGACGTGTCCTGTGCATCGTTTCTTTGGTTCGTGCTTGCGCACATTTGTACGCCGCTTCTTTGACTCACCTCGGGTGTCTGATTTGGTGTGCTGCTATCAGGTTATTCCGGGTAATCTTGACCTTGCGGTGGGATGAGTTCCTTTGGTGGTGTCTTGCTCTTGTCGCTGATGTCACAGAATTACTTGTCAATGAATGCTTGATTGACCGGGTCGCTTCGCCTCTTGCAGCAATTTAACGTGGTTGTTTCAGGTGTGTCAGGACAATTTCAGTTCATGCTGTATCGTCGAGTTTCCTCTGATGGTTCATTGGCTTATCATTGACTTCTTGACTTTGGAAACTTGATTGACTATTTGATGTGATGGTTCTTGTCGTTGTATAAGAGCTACACACCCATGTCTGTGTGTTGTATAAATGTGCCCTGCTGCGTGTATTCCCTGCCGCTGTTGCTGTTTGTTCTTAGTTGATCCCTCTCGTCTGGTTTCCTTTCTCGCAATGCCCCCTCCCGCCCGCTGCACTTTGCATATTGTTTCACATGGTGCCTGTCGTGCGCTCCGAGTTCGGAGACAATCAGCTGCCCCTGCTCGGCTTGCGTCGGGGCGCAGAGCACCGCCCTGATACGCGCCGCGCAAATGCAAAAAACTAGGGGGGGCCGCCTCGAGGAGTCGCCGCGGTGGGGGCCGCCGCCGCGGAAACTGTAGGAAACGCCACCATGGGAACCCCGTCGCGGGAACCGCCGCGGTGGGGGCCGCCCGAGTGGGAACCGCCGCCGTCGGAACCGCCCTGGTGGGAGCCGCCGCCGCGGGAGCCGCCTCCGAAGGGCCCGCCGCCGTGGGAACCGTTTCCGTGGGAACCGCCGCCGTGGGAACCGCCGTGGGAGGCGCCCCCGTGGGACGCGCCGCCGTGGGAACCGCCGCCGTGGGAGCCGTTTCTGCGGGAGCCGTAGCCTGAAGTGGGCCGCCCAGCGCCGCAAGTAGGAGCCGCGGCCGAAATTGAGCACCACGTGCGAGCCGAAGGGGAAGAGGACGTAGTGGCACCAGATGGATAGGCCGAGCCCATAGACTGTTTGGCACCGATGCCTCCAGCGCACGAGGGACACCTGGAGCCCGAAGGGAAAATGCAGGCAGGCGCGAACGTGAGCGTAGGCGTGAATTGCTGCACCGCCGTTGCCAGAAAACCGGGCCAGGTGCAGGAAGAGGATGATTGATGATCGCATGGGTGCTGGAGGACAATCAACGCCAATGTGGGCACAGGCGGGGAGCCGACCACGCTGGTGTGCGTTGACCTCGCAGCGCGCTGCGGCGAGTGTTGCTGCACCCCGCCGCGCGCCGCAGCACCTGCGAGTGAGACGGGAGCGGCCTGCCCCAGGCACTCAAGGCCTACAGGTTCCGAAGCGATGATGGTAATGATGATGGTGATGATGGTGGTGAGGAGGAGGAGGAGGATTGTTATGATGATGCTGATGTAGTTGGTGATGATGATGATGATGGTGATGCGGATGGTGATGATGATGATGCTGATGATGATGATGATGATGGCGATGATGATTGCGGTGGTTAGGAGGATGATGATGATGATGGCGGTGATGTTGATGATCAGTACCATCAGTTTTTCTATCATTATTGATATGTTTTTTATTGTTCGTAGTCGTACGACCATTCGTATGCTTATTCGTGCTCATGATTCGCATTCGCATTCGTATCATTACCACTCGTCGTAGTCTGATTCGTAGTATTCATTGTGTAGTCATTGTCATGATGCGTTTTTTCGTATTACTCTTTTTTCGCATTCATACGATGTACACTGAAATTATTCAGCAGAGGCCCGGTCAAACCAACAGGTTGGCCCGTGAACGGGCGGGGCACGATATGGAAAATGAGAGCAGTGCGACCTGCATGCATGATGCGAAAGACGTGCAAGACGAGTGAGCAAGCCTTGTGCCACTGCGCAGAGGGAGGGGGGAGGGAAGGGGACGGGAGGGAGAGGGGGAGGAGGCAAAGAAAACAGGCTCGTCCTTACGCCTGCAGGCAGTACTCCACGAACGCGTCCTCGTCCTCTTCTGAAATGCTTGTAGTCCAATGAGATGAGGTGTTCAGAATGTTACGCGAGAAGGACGACAGCCGGTCGTCCCATCTTGCTGGCGGGCGTCCCCGGGGCCTCGAGGCTCCATGCGTGCTCGCCGGTCTCCATGCGATAACGGCATGAACCCAATCAACTACTGAACCGATTGATTTCAAGGCAAGTTTGAATAAACGGCGGCAAAACAGAGCGCTCCATCCGTCCATTGGAAAGTGGACCAAAGCATCGCTGACTCTGTCCCTCATGCGTCGCATGGTGTCGGCCCACTCTTCTCCGTCGACTCTTCTCCATTCAACAACTAAGCGAAGCATTTTGTTCTGAATGACATCCAAAGACTCCAGCTGTTGCTTTGTCAGAGGCAGACATGCCAACCCAAAGAAAAGAGTCAGCGTAACCACAGAATGAAACAACTTGAGTCGTAAGCGAATTGACACATTTTGGTCTGTGAGTGCGTGGCGATGTTCATGAAATTGTTGCCAAGCTCGTCGAAATCGTTGTCTTAGTTCAACTGTGGTGCGGTCCCTCAAGTTCGCCGGCAACGTCTTCCCCATATACTTGTGAGTGTCCATGCCGCTCAAGACCTTCAGCATGTTGTTCTCGACCTCGATAAACATGGCTCCGGCCGTCTCCTCGGTAGTGACAACCTTCGTCTTGTCAGGGTTCAGGTGCAAACCAACGGCTGCCAACTCCTCCATCAACAGTTCCAACATGTTCGCCAACTCGTCTGCCGACTGCGCGAACAGCATGATGTCATCTGCGTATCTAACATTTGTGAGCAGCCGCCCATTCCCCAGAGGGACACCAGCAGCCCCGACCCGCTGTTTCCATCTTGCCATCGCCATTTCCAGCCCAGCATTGAACAATATTGGGCTGATGACGCCTCCCTGTTTGACTCCTCGTTGTATTGGAAACGGCTGTGCCCCGGCTACGTAACCCGTCTGATTGGAGTACAACGATGCCAACAGAGCGACGTGGTCTGCATCCACGCCTTGGCTACGCAAGGCTCAGAACAAGGTAGCATATTCGATCCGGTCGAAGGCTTTGCGCAGGTCGAGACTGGCGCACCAGATCGGCAGGCTCCATTCGGAACATTTGCTGCAAAGAACTTCAAAGACTAAGAAGGGGTCTTCTACCGAATGCTTTTTCCTGAAGCCAACCTGATCCGGCCCCTGTGAATTTTCCAGGACGTCCCGCAGCCGGTGGTAAAGCATCCGAGAGAATACTTTGTAGGTCATCTTGAGGGCAGCGATCGGCCTCCAATTCTTCGGCTGCGATAGGTCCCCGGTCTTGGGCAACATGGTAAATAGAGTATCCTTCCATGAATCTTCCAGGAGTCCCGTGTGCACCATATCGTTATACATGTGTAGCAGGTAGTCCAGGAAAGTGCTGGAAGCGTGCTTGAACATTTCTGCAACGATGCCGACCGTGTCGGCGCCTCTCCTGTTGTTCAACACCTTGATTGCTTTGTCAAGCTCTGCCTTCGTAAACGCCGGAACGTTGAAGGTCCCTCGACGGTCCGATTGTTCCTCGGGCACTTCTTCCGAGGAGGAAAATATAGCAGCCAGAAATCCTGCTAACGCTTCAGAGGCGCATTTTGCGTCACCCACTTCCTTCCGCCTCCGTGCCGGAAACAGCTTCGCTTCTGCCAGTCGGTGTAGGTCACGGAACTCAGTCAAAACATGTTGGATGCGCATCGCCTTCCGTCTCCGGAGTTCGGCTCGCACTGTCCTGCGAATTCGTATGGAGATGTCTCTCCTGCCTGCAGATACGCTGGGGAGAGCACGACGCTGGCGGAGAAGATCTTGGAAAGCACTGTCGGTCCAGAAGGCCGGCTGATCGCTCGTACGTTTGTCATGCCCCGGCGCAACAGTGGCCACGCAGATATCCATGTCGGAAAGGCATGTTGGCGGATACGCACGCAAGTATGCATCCACGTCGTGACAGTACGCACTATCATCGCCAGGCTCCCAACCTCGAGGGTCATACGTGTTTCTGCGCCTCCGTTCAGAAGTTTTGATACGTATTGTGGAGACTCTCCTGTTTCATCGATATAGGTTTAGCACAATGTTCTTTCCCGTGAAGCCCAACATTCCAGCTCACGGGAGGCCAGGATTGTTCGTAAGTGTTTCAGGGGAGGATGTACTGTGGTTGCCGCTTTGTGGCTCAAGGCCAAAATCCATCCGTTCATCCTGCTGCTGCCACAGTTGGTAGCGGAGCAGTGTTCGGCGCGGCATGCATGGGCGCCTCCAGGTACCGCTGATCAGCGGTGGTGCCGGGGGCAGCTCGGGCGGCTGCGCGGGCGCTGCTCTCATCGGGCTGGACAGAGCGCGGATCCACGGCAGGCATTGATGCTAGGGCCAGACGACACTGGCCCAGGAGACGACAAGAACGAGACGTACGCCGTGATCGGCGGAGGGCGCTCAGCCCAGTCAGAGGGGACAGGGGAGGGGACAGCGCTCCCGCCACCCGTCGGAGGCGCGGCGAGCTCGAGCCCACAGGTCACGGAGCAGCTGAAGCAGCTGATCCAGCAGGCGGTGAAGGACGCCGTGAAGAACCTCAGCTCAGGGCTCGGCATCAGCGCAGCCGGCGCGGACGACAACTACGGCGACACCAGGAGCGGCCGGCAGGAGAGCTCGAGGGGCCAAGATCCCTGGAGTGACGGCCGCGATCCATGGAAGAGTGGACAGCTGGACCCTGGCGAGAACAAGTGGGGCCCCGGGGGCCGACAGCAGCAGGACACCAAGCGAGACGGCGCCAGGGACTCCGACTGGAAGGACGACGACAAGGGCGGCTGGAGGAACCACAACTGGAACGAGGGCGGCTGGTCGAAAGGTGACTACTCAGACCCGCTCACCTGGCCGGGTTGGGGCCACTACCGCCTGTTGAAGAAGGGGATCCAGCGGTGGAACCGCCACACTGACGTGCAGCTGTGGAGACGGTCGGAGCGTTTCCTGAAGCTGTTCGACTGGACGATGCAGGCGAAGTTCGAGGACATCAGCGAGAACGTGCTGTGCGGGCCCCGCTGGCTGGACACCCTCCTCGAGAGAATGGACCTCATGGGCGGCCAGCGAGAGGGCGACGACATGCGCAGGGCAGGTCGCAGGGCACTGTTCGAGTGCACGAAGGGCTCGAAGGATAGCCCCGCGCAGTTCGTGGCGAGGCGCGATCGGCAGATGACCGACGCCGAGAGCCACGACATATGGATGTCAGACAAGATGAAGGGTCTCATGTTCGAGGAGGGTACGGGACTGAGTGCGCAAGGTCAACAGAACCTGCGCGCCCTCACCAAGGGTAGCCTGGACTACAGGGGCGTGGCCTGGGCTCTCAGGCAGCTCGACTACGGCAGCGGCGAGAAGCTGCTGCCTGGCAGCAGCAGCGCCTCGCATCCAGTCTTGGCCGCAGAAGACGGCGAGGGCGGGCGAGGCCCCAGCTCTTGTCCTCTTCCCCATCCGTCCTCCCAGGCTTTCCAGGTCTCGGGCTCCGGGAACGCTCGACAGGACGAAGAATCGTATTATGACGAGTCGGGAGAGGATCCAGACGAAGATGAAGAGCTGTCAGAGACAGACCTCATGGCCATTTTGGCGGAGATTGAGGATCTGGATCTCGACGGGGACGACGCTACCGAGGCCATCGTGCAGATGACCGGCAAGGTGCAGCGCAGGTCCTGGAAGCAGAACAAGGACCTGAAGCGCGCGGCGAAGCAGGACCGCGAGTTCTACGGTGCGCGACCTCGCCGGGGCGACGACGACGGACGTCGCGGCGGTGGCCGAGGCGGCGCAGGCAGCCGAGGCCGCGCGCGCGGTCGAGGCCGAGGAGACAAGCAGAAGGATACCGGCACAACGAGTCAGAGGATCCTCAGGCTCATGAAGGTCACCCGCTGCAAGAAGTGCAACGAGAAGGGCCACTGGTCACGGGGGTGTCCCCAGCCGCGGAAGGAGGACGGCGACAAGGGACCTGTTCGGTCAAAGCGAGGCTTGGCCGGGCACACGTTCGACGGCTGCAGCTATCCGATCATTAACAACGACGAGCTCGAGGAGCTGAAGGGCATTCGGAAGAAGGCGCAGGCCATCGAGGTCTACCTCAACGCCTCCGCGACGCAGGGCCTCGTGGACCCAGGGGCCGGCAGCGACATAGTGGGACTGCCATCGCTGAACCGAGAGGCCGAGGCGCTGGCTCGTCACGGTCTTCGACACGCAGTAGTACCAGGGGAGTTCCAGGCGCCCAAGAAGGCGCACGGCATCGGAGGCGAGGCAAAAGTCATCTGTACCATCCTGTATCCGATGTGTCTCGGCGGAGTGATGGGAGTCGCATGGAGTCGTGGAGACCGCCGTGCTGAACGAAGACGTTCCGCACATGCTGAGTGTCAACCTTCTGGATTTCCTAGGTTGCGTGCTCGATCTCCCTCGTAATCCTCGGATTTCGCAGTTTCTAGCTCAGGACATTCCTGTCGCCAAATTGGGCTCAGGTCACCGCATGGCCGGCATCGTGCGGGAGACCAGGGGGGGCCACACTACCCCAGACAGTGCGCTTTCGGAAGTGTCCTTTTCTGGCAGCGTCTTCCTTTGCACTGGCCGTTGGGCAGTCACCACCTGTGATGAGCGCCAGCGGGGAGATGAACGCTTACAGGGTTGTCCTCTACCTCCTCCCCCTCGGCCTCAATCGAATCGCAGCGCCATGCTCCGGGGTCGAGCCTGGGGGCGACAATTATCGATCGAGCTCGAGTTTAGCGACCAGCACCAGCCACGAGCTCAGTGGAGCGGCTTAGCGACGGCCCGGGCCTCGGGATCCCGCGGAGAAGCTAAGGATGAGGAGTGCAACCAGAGCCAGGCCAGCGAGACGACTAGAGCCCTCGACCTCAGATCAATGGGCAGAGCCATTTATGATGGGGGCTCTCGGTTTCTCGGCGATAACCATATGGGTTCAGATTGTCCCGGTGATTTCCGCGGCCAGTTTGGGCTCGAGCTCGTTTCGGCAATTCCAAGCTTTCAATCTCGATCACCTTCGGAGTCACATCCTGGGCGATTCCATCCATGTTCATGTTTCGCGTGGCGATGGCGCTGGCTCTCGGCGCGCACCCGGTCGTCGGAGGCAAGAAGAAGGAGCCCGTAGCCAAGCAGCTTACCGAGGAGTTGCTGGCGCAGCGTCGCGCCGAGAGAGAGGAGGACTCCGAGGTGTCCTCGGAGGTGTTCGAGCCTTCAGCTGGAGCAGCCGGCTCGGCGGCGCACAGCGAGGCGACGGCGGCGGCGGGCAGCGACGTGCCCATGTCCCAGCAACCGCATGGCGCCAGCAGCGCCTCGGACGACCAGCAGCACCAGGCGCTCGCAGCACTGCGTGGGCTGCCGACGCCGATGAGTCTCGGACCAGCCCAGGCTGCGACGAGTCCCGCGGCGACGAAGGCGCCTCCCCCGCACCTTCAGCAGCACCGACCCGCACCGAAGCCACAGCCAGCACTGCGGGGAGCGGCGGCAGAGGCGTCTCAGTGGCCACCAGCTCCACCGATCGAGGGGGCCACCCAGCCGACGATGCACCAGGCGCTGTACGCCTTAGCTCAGGCGGGTCTCGAGCACCGTGGCCAGCCACCTCTGCCACCAGGGCCGCCTCCCGCGGCAGCGGCAGCGGAGGGGATGGCGGCTGCCACGGCGGTCGGAGGCGGAGCGACGGCGCCGACGCCAGGGGTGCTGTTCAGGCCGGCCGCGGGGAAGCCACCTCCCATGGCCTCGCCCCACTGCAGCCACCCAGCCTCGGCGATCAAGTACTACGGAAACCAGCGCGGCTCGGGATCGAGGCGCACTCTCTCTGCGGAGCGCGCGTTGCATGGATCCCCGGAGGCCGCGCTGGTCAAGGAGGTGCCCCGGCAGCGCCCGCGGCGGCCGAGGCCGCTCGGGCGGCGGCGTCATCGGCTCAGAGGGCGGTGGACCTCCTGACCAGCGACCCGCAGTTCAAGGCAGGCGGCGCGGCGCTGACGACGGTGAATCAGCTGTGCGGTCTGCTCCAGGGTCCCCAGTGGCAGCTCCAGGCGATTCCAGAAGGAGTTCGAGCGCTGGGCCAGGTACAGTCGGTGGTGGACCAGATGATCCAGGTCGCGACGCAGACGCAGCAGTTTCCCACGCAGATGGAGGAGGGGCTCCAGCAGATCTTCCAGGGCATCACCGCCATCAAGACGCAGCTCACCGGGATGGCGGACTTCGCGATAGCCATCGACACGCTCCAGAAGTCAGTCAACGCCATCGCGGGCACCCTTTCCGGGATGGAGACGGTGATCGGCCAGATCGGGTTCATGCTCGTGAACGTGGGCGCAGCAGTGGCGGCCATAGCGCACGTGGCCAACGGAGGGCAGCAGGTCGAGGACCAGTGGCACGTTCCTCAGCAGGCAGCTGCAGCAGCGATGGTAGCCGCTCCCTTTCCCCAGGCCCCGACAGCGGCCATCGGCGCGACCGGCTCGGCAGCGGCATCCTCGTCCGGGGCAGCCGGCCCTCCTCCGCCGTCCTGCCCGCCACCGATCGACGACCAGGCGACAGTGGCGGACGGGGATCCCTGGACAGTTACCGACCCGTACGGAACGAGGACCACTACCACGCCGACCATGTCGGGAGCAACGCCTACGACCACGACGCGTCCTCCGATGCCGACGATCCCAGAGGCGAGCCTCGACTCCTGGGAGGTGCTCGGGGGCGATCCCGGGCCCGTGGTCTAGCGGGCTCATACACGGTTCGGGCCGCCGCCACTCAGCGTGGCCGAGCTGCTTCTGTTGGCTGCAATTGTGCAGCGCAAAAGGTATCATCATTATCTCCAACACCCACTCAAGTCAGAGATGGCCACTCGATTCCGACGTTTCCCGCGTTTGCTTCGGTCGTCAAACCTCAGTCGCCAGTGGAGGGACACAGCTCGAAGGGCGATTTTGAAGGAATCGAGTGGCAGGACGGGGATAATTTCAACGAAGACCACGAGGTCGCACTGCCTAGGCAAGTCCGGCGAGCTCTCGAACTCAGGGCCAGGCCGGACGGATCCCAGGAGGACCCAATCACGGAGCTGTTTGTCTCGAGGAACAGGGGAGTCAGCTTTATGGAAGTGTTTTCGCCCCCCAGGATCGCGCCTCGAGCGCAGCGCCATGGGGGGGCTCTGGGGGCCAAGTCTAGTTGGGATCTGAAGACTGGGTGGGATTCTAGGAGAGCGAACGACCAGCTAGATCTCTGGGCGGCCATAGAGAAGGAGAAGCCAGACATGATCTGGCTGTGCCCGCCTTGCAGGGTTTTCTCGGCTATCAGTCGCATCAGCAGGGCCGTCCGAGATCCGTTTAAATGGAAGCAAGCTGTCACCGACGGGGTTAATGATTAAATCCTTTGCATGCGTATAGCCCTGTACCAGTCGGAGCGAGGGCGGTATTTTGCTTTTGAACACCCTCTGTTTGCGAGTTCTTGGGCGACTAAGGTAGTACAGCTGGTCGCTCAGCTTCCAGGCGTTCGCCGGGTTCGGATCGATATGTGTATGTTCGGGCTCCGAGTCGCTAAGGATGGCCTCAACAAGAAGCCCACCGGACTGCTCACCAACCACTCTAGGCTCTCAGAGATCATGGACGGTAGGCTGTGTTCCGGGGACCACAAGCATGTGCTCCTGGAGGGGCGGAGTAGGACTTCCCAGGCCCAGGAGTATCCGCCAGCGTTTGCCGAGGCCGTGGCCCGTGCCGTGACCGAGCAGTGGAGCGGCGTCAAGGTCTCCCACGTGGGCCGAGCTCAGCGAGAGCCACTTTCCCGAGGACGCGGATCCCTCCCTCGAGGATCTGGAAGGTCCCGAGGAAGCCAGCGGAAGCGAAGCGGAAGAGCACGAGACGCGGGGCCCGGGAGCTGCCAGGCCAAAGGAACCCCCTCCCGAGCCGACAGAAGAAGAAAAACGTCTGCTGTTCCGTTTACACGTGAGTATGGGCCACCCATGCAACCGGAAGTTTGTGCGAGTCCTCAGGGCGGGAGGCGTGAAGATGCACCTGCTTCGCTGGATCAGGGACGTGTTTAAGTGTTCGGAGTGTGCCGAACGGGCTCGTACCAGCAGCCACCGCAGGGTGGCCCTTCCCAGGACGTTCAGGTTCAATCACATAGTGGGCGTCGACCTTTTTTATGTTCCGCTCCAGGAGAGGACCCTTGCGTTTCTGAACGTTGTGGACCACGGGTCTAACCTGCAGGTCTGCGTTCGAGTGGAAGAGCCCACGGCGGCTCAGGTTTGGGGGACTTTCGTGAAGGCGTGGGTCCGCCCGTTTGGAGCCCCTGATTTCGCGTTGTCGGACGGGGGCCCCGAGTTCGAGGGTCGGTTTGCCCGAGGGCTCGAACAGCGGGGGGGTCATCACCACGTGCGCGATGCGAACTCCCCGTGGCAGAACGGACGTGTCGAAAGACACGGAGGCTGGATTAAAGACAGGATCAAAGGCGAGGTGGAAGCCGGTTCTGCCATTCCTGGGGACGTAGAGGAGCTCGAAGAGCTCGTCTACGAGTTGTGCGCCCCCAAGAACCGTTTCTGGCACCGGGGCGGGTTTTCTCCAGTTCAGCTCGTCTTTGGTGAGAACCCCCGAGTGCCACGCGAAATACTGTCAGATGATCACATGGGCCTTCCTGGCTGGCAGGACTCTATACCACCGGCCTCGGAGCTCGACTCCGCGGGCGCAGAGTTCGCCAGATCGCAGCGCGTTAGGGAGTTGGCGCGTCGCCTGGCCCTCGAGATCACAGCCCGGGACAAGGTGGCCGAGGCCACCAAGGCGAGGGGGCCCAGCCAGGACCAGGCGATGCACCGCCAAGGCCAGTGGGTTTTCGTCTGGCGACGCATGACCAAGGCCGGTCCGAGGGCCGACACACCCTAGGTCGCAAGCGGGACGCGTGGACGGGCCCCGGGGTCGTGGTCCCGTGCGAACGCGGCACTGCGTGGGTCGCGGTGCGGGCGCGTCTCTGGAGATGCTCTCCAGAGCAGGTTCGTTTGGCCAGTGCCGAAGAGGAATGCGGCATCCAGGTCGCCCAGGATCCCCGGTGGTCTGAACTTCTCTCCCAGACCCAGGCCAGGAGAGCGACGGCGGTGGACGTCCAGCGAGAAGGTCCGCCTCCCGACGAAGCCTGGGACCAGCCGCTGTCTCCAGAGGTGGATTCAGCGCCCCAAGTGCCCCCGGGGCCCGAGCCAGAGCCACGGCCGGATGCGCCTCGAGAGGTTCCGAGCGCGAGGCCCCCAGGGCCTGCTCTGGTTCACCGAGGGCTCGATCCGATCGGGCCCAGGCCTCCAAGGGGAGTCGGATCCCGGCCGTCATCGGCCGGAGGTTCTGCGGTCGCCCGAGCCGGATCCGGGCGAACCCGTCTCCCGTCCATCTCCGAGGGAGATGGCCGGGGAGGGGGCGGGCCACCCGCGATGCAAGACACCCCAGAGGATGAGGACACCGTCGACCCTGCTCCACCTCTCTCCTCCTCTCCTCCTCCTCTCCCCCCCTCTAACCCTGCGCCTGTTCCCACGGTCGCCGAGGCCGCCTCTGGTGGAGCCACAGGCCAGGGAGATCTAGGCTGCCTCAGCCCAGTGACGTGTCTGTTTGCATTCGTCAGCGTCAGGCGGACACCCGAGCGGCGAGCTGTCCTCCCGAGACAGTCGAAGTCAAGCGTGAGAGGATAGAGCCACCTCCAGGACTGGAGCTCCCCGGCAGCTCCTCCCAGGTGAGCGAGGGGCCGAGCGCCAGTGCTGCCGCTGCCGCTGCCGAGGAGCGAGGCGAGGACGGGGGGCCAGGCATTGTTGGGCGCAGAGTCCAGGAGATCGAGTCGAGGGTCCGATCGGAAGGCTGGGTGTCATTCGCGGTCGAAACCATGGGGGCGGGTGCGTTCTTGGTCGAAGAAAGGCACGGAGCCGATCTCGAGGTTCTGGCGGCCAGTCGTGGAGGAGAGGTCAGTCTCAACAAGCTGACGCCCGCTGAACGCAGCAAGTTTGAAGTGTCAGACGATACCGAGTGGCAGAATATGGCCAACTCGGGCGCGGTTGAAATCATCGCACCTAGAGAAGCTGGGGTGATTAGGCGAGAGCGACCAGACCGCATCATCACGAGTCGGATGGTTCGAAGGTGGAAACCTGTGGAGGGCACGTTTTCTGAACCAACCGCCAAGTCTCGGTGGTGCGTCCACGGACGCAAGGATCCGGACACCGGAACGCTGTTTGTCTACTCTCCCACTCCGCAGACTTCTTCCATTCTTATGTTCATCCAGGTAATGATGAGTCTAGGTCACCTAGGTGACATTGCTGACGTGAAGAATGCCTTCTGCCAATCGGATCCTATGAGCCGTGCTCAGGGAGAGATCTACGTGGAACCATGCGAGGGCATCAAGGTTGAAAAGGGGTATCTCATCAGATTGCTGGTGAATGTCTACGGGTTAGACGATGCCCCCCTGGCCTGGCGTAAAACGGTCGTAGGATACTTCAAGACGAAGGGGTTCACGCGTAGTCTCCTAGAGCCCTGTTGGTGGGTCAGGTACGCTCCAGACGGAACCATTATCAACATGATCCTTCTTGAAGTCGACGACTTCTTTATCGCCAGCAAGTCAGAGACATCCAGAGCCTGGATCCGGGAGACCCTGGTCTCTAGGTTCAAGTTTGGGAAGTACCGGGACTGTCGCCGCGGCCCTGTCGAGCATGCTGGCCGCAGCGTGAATTTCGGCCCTCAGAAGACGACGATCGACCAGGAAAAGTATATATTGGAAGAGGTGAGGACGATTAGCCTCGAACGCGGTCCGCTGGGTCAAAAGTCCTCTCCCCTTACCCAACCAGAGTTCAAAGCCCTCTGGTCCTTGATTTATAAGTTGAACTGGGTCGGTCGTGAATCTCGCCCAGAGGCCGCCGGCACCGCGAGCATCCTTGCCAGTAGGCTGAAGGACGCTACCACGGGGGATGTGGCCATTGCGAATAAGATGGTGGGGCATCTCCGTGCCACGGCCTCGAGAGGCCTTATCATTCGGCGTCTGGACCCGGAACGAATGGCGTTTGTTTCTTTCTCGGATGCGGGGGGCGTAGGAGCCAGCGAAGGACTTTTGGACCACCAGGGACTCCCCGCCGATCCGACGCAGGGGGCGTGGATGGTTTTGGCGACCGATAAGAGTGTGATAGATAATTGTGCCGTTCGCGCTTCTACCCTGGGATGGCGAAGTTCCAAGCTCAGAGGAAAAGTCACGTCCACTCTGGCCGGCGAGACCCAGGCTCTCTCGGCGGCAGTGGCGAAAGTTGAGTTTCTCCAGGTTTTGCATCGAGACGCGGTTTTCGGAGATGTGGATGTGTCAGACATGTCCAGGTGTTCAGGTCCTTTCACGACGGTCCTCCGTAGGGACTGCCGACTAGGCGGACGGGAGGATCAAGTTCACGTGGTGGATGCGAAGAGTATCTACAATACGATGCTGAAGGAAGGGAATGCCAGCGCTCGTGACCGTCGCGCGGCGCTCGACCTAGCTGCCGTGTGTCAGGCCCTGGAGGGGGCTCGAGGTTTTGTTCGATGGATCCCGCATGGCCATATGCCCGTGGACTGTCTCACGAGGGACGACATCAGCCAGGGCAATGCGGCCTTATCCAGTTTGCTTGCTACGGGCAAGCTAGTTTTGATAGACGAGGCTAGCGAGATATCCCGCCGGAAGGACCAGCCAGGGAATAAGGACCGATCCCAGGCGGCATCACGGAGGATGTTGGATCAAGACTCCAGGCTCATATCGTGGGCCGAATTCCAGTCCAGCCCAGCGGTGTCGGAGTCAAGAGACCCGGGCTCTCTCTCCTCTCTTCTCCCTCACTGTCCTCTCCCTGATCACTGATTTGCATGTACAGCTGCTGTATCCTGTTTGGGGGTGCTAAACCTAGGAGAAAGTCTCATCCATGTTGAGACTCTCCTGTTTTATCGATATAGGTTTAGCATAATGTTCTCTCCCGTAAAGCCCAACATTCCAGCTCACGGGAGGCCAGGATTGTTCGTAAGTGCTTCAGGGAAGGATGTACTGTGGTTGCCGCTTTCTGGCTCAAGGCCTAAATGCATCCGTTCATCCTGCTGCTGCACAGTATGCGTGCGTACACAGCCCGATGGTCGGAGCCCAAACACAAAGAATTGACTGCTGCACTGTACTCCACCCTCGCCGTGCGCGGAAGCAAAATAGAATATTTGCATATTGTAACGCCCGTGCTTGACTTGAACGTCCGCAGGTCTTCGCACCGAAGCCTTAGCGGGAAATTCGTAATTTGAAAGCCGCGCGTCGCTGTAAATTCGCTCAGTATCTGACCACGGGGCCCAATGTTGAAGTGAGAGTTCCAATCCCCCCCAATCACAATACAGCTGTTTTTGTTCTGCCTTCGGGACGTGCGTATCATGCCGTCGAGGTCGTTGTAAAAAGAGTTGAAGGCATCCTGGGCAAATCCAGCATGCGGACCATATACTGCGAAGCATGTGTACAAACGATTGTGCATCACAATGTCAATACCAAGAACACGATCGCTGCATGTACGGATGTTCTTGAAGTTGGGGACGTGGCGCTCGTGTACTAAGATGCCGACGCCTGCAGCGACATACTCCCCTAGATCGAGAAAAACTGGTGGCCGCCTTCAACTATTACTTCAGATGATGGTGCCCGTGTCTCGCTAAATAAAACAATAGCCCACTGTACGTCTACAAGCTCTGAAAACAATTCTGTCAGCTGTGCGTTCGTCCTTAATCTGGCATTCTTGGTGTAAATGTGAACTTCCCCTGTCAAGGTAGGGGGTGAAACTTGGTTTGACCGGTGCTGCCCCTACTCCTGCCTTGCAGGTTTTCCTTTTCCCTTGGCCTTGTTCCACGGCCTGCTGTAACGACTTCTGGCATTTGTCAAACAAGGACTTGTAATCCTCGTCGTTGTGCATTGCCTCCCACGTTTTCCAATCCGGCTTCAACCACGTAAGTTTCAGCCGATGGTCAGAAGTGGCACTGGCCAGCAGCACGGTGTCGATCCCGAACTTCATGGAGCACGTGGTGTCGTCGACCTTGATAGACTTCGCGGCGAAGCCCCAGCTGACCAATAGTTTTTTCAATCCGAAAAGGAAACGCAGTGGCACTCGAACAAGTAGCGGCTGATCCACATTGGCCCAAACCCTTTTGCCTGAGCACGTGATGGTTTCGGACCGGAACTTCTTCACAGCTTTTTGAAGATCATCGAAGCTCGCCATTTTTCCAAACACGAGTCCGTTGTAGGGCCCCCCCTTGATGAACATCTCGGTCGGAGGTGGCATGTTTGCTTTCCGGAGCTCCTCTTTGATGAACTTCTCGGCCTCCGCCAATGAAGAGAGGCCATCCAAACCACCAAAGATGGCTGTAGCCGATGTTGAATCCGAAGCCCCTCGTGACGTCGTCAGGTGTTTCAGCATGTCCTCCGTCTCCGCCAAACGAGCCTCGACTGACGCCCAGCTGTCCACTGTTCCGAAAGAACGTGGTGTGGCTTGGGCAGATGTTGTCTCGAGTGCTTCCACACGCTGCGTAATATCTGCGATGTCGTCCCGAGCTGGTTGAAGAGCTTCTTCGAGATGCTGTAAATAAACTCCATGTTCCTTGATTGCTGTGATGTCCTGACGCAGTGGCGTCAGACGTGCATTCAACAGACGTGCCATTGATGAAACTGTCAATGGTGTGTGATCCTGCGCGTCCTCGAGCTGCCTCTGAAACTGCTGCTGTCGTAGTGGCGTGGGGGCTTCATCGTCCATCTCTTGCAATGGGCTGGACCCGATCCTCGCTTTCTTGAGCTCCTGCTTGCTCGGCGTGGAAATGCGATGAGTCTCTGCGGAGCTGCGGCCCAATACTTCACGCACTGGAGTGCCCGGCTGTTGAGAATTCGCTGGCATGGGAGACAATCGAAAGAGGCAAGAATAGCGTATGTGCGGGAAAAAGAAAGAGCAATATCCAGTGAAGGCGGGGCCCAAAAGCAGCCTTGAGCCATTCGTATTCGTATTATTCGTATTCGTATTCGTATTATTCGTATTATCCGTATTTGTATTACTTGTACGATTGTTCTGTAATCGGTTCGCTCTCTCCGCCGGCCCATCTCGCATCACTGTGGATGCGTGGTGTGCTGGTGCCCAGGGGGAGGGCAGTACGATCTTCGAGGAGATCTTTGGAGATGTGGCTCGCACCCTGTCGAAGGGAGCCGCTAGATTGCCCCAAAGGGCGCCAAGATGGCTCAAGAGAGCTCTAGAAGAGTTTCGGGGCGTACCTGGGTTGTGGGCCAAAATCCTCATGGATGTTTCTTGGGGTCTCTTCGGAGGGAGCCTCTGAGGAGCCTCTTGGGGGTTTCTTGGGGGCCTGTTGGGGCTCTTGCGAGCCTCTTTTGGGGCCTTTGGGGGGCCTCTTGAGGGGCTTGTGGGGGCTTCTTGGGCCCTCCTTGGAGCCTCTTGGGGCCTCCTGGGCGCCTCTTGGGGCCGAGGGCTCGAAATGTCCGTTCGGGTTCCCCGTCTGGCCCCCTCTTGGGGCCGTCCTGGGGATATCTTGGGCCGTCTTGGAGGCCTATTGGGCCGTCTTGGAGGCCTCTTGGGCCCTCTTGGGGCTCTTTTGGGGGTTTGTTGGCCGTCTTGGGGCGATATTTGGGGCCTCTTGGGCCGCCCTTGAGCGTCGGGAAGCCGAACACATGAGAAAGTCGAAACCTTTCAAGGAAGCCACGGGGAAATCGATAGTTGTTGCCTCCTGGAGCCCTCTTGAGACGCTTCTTCGAGGCCTCTCTGGGCGTCCTGGGAGCCGCTTGGGGCCGAGGGCCCCAAAGGTCCGTTCGGGTTCCTCGTCTGGCCCCCTCTTGGGGCCGTCCTGGGGATATCCTGGGCCGTCGTGGAGGCCTCTTGGGCCCCCCTCTGGGCCCTCCTGGGGCACCCTCGGAGGCCCCTCGGGCCGTCTTGGGCCATGACATGTGGGGCCGCCTGGGCCGTCCTGGAGCGTCGGGAAGCCGAGCAGAGGAGAACGTCAAAATCCTTCAAACACCGAAGGGAAGTTTATGGTTTTTGCCTCCTGGAGCCCTCCTGAGACGCCTCTTCGAGGCCTCTCTGGGCGTCTTGGGGGCATCTGCGGCCGTCTGGAGGCCATCTTGGGCCCCCTTGGACCGATCGGTCGGCGAATCGGAGCCCTCTTGGACCGTCTTGGGGACTCTTGGGGCCTTCTAGGAGCGCTCGGGGGCGCCTGAGAGCCGCGCCCAGAAGGAAAACCCATCTCTGTGTCTCTGGGTAGTACTGGCTGGGGTATTTTTCGTCCGGGGACCCCAGGGGCCGCCCCGCGCGCGCGAACTAGAACTATTGTTCACCAGTAGCCGGAGATCTTAGCACGCCGCTGGCCGGTTGGGCCAGCGAGTTACTGTCATTATTATTGTGGTGGCGGTGGTACTGGTGGTGATGATGATGATGATGATGATGATGATGATGATGATGATGATGATGATGATGATGATGATGATGATGATGATGATGATGGTGATGGTGATGGTGATGGTGATGGTGATGATGGTGATGATGATGATGATGATGTTGCTGATGATCATGATGACGATGATGATGCTGATGCTGATGCTGATGCTGATGCTGATGCTGATGCTGATGCTGATGCTGATGCTGCTGCCGATGATGATGATGCTGATGCTGATGATGATGCTGATGATGATGATGATGATGATGATGATGATGATGATGATGATGATGATGATGATGACGAGAGCACCCTGTTGACCGCCGTCATTCCTGATGCTTTACACCTGGCTACACTATCCCGAGGCACCGCTGCGCAATGCAGGTTGGCCCGTCTGGAAGGTCTGGAAGGTTGAAGCCAGGGAGACTAGCAGATTCCCTTGCAGGCGCGGGCACTCCGACAGTGGTGCGGACAGGGCCGCCGATAGCAGGGTAAGCGTGGAGTACAGTGCATTTTCTCTGAGCGATCGCCAAACCGCGTCCGACGGGGCTTCCAACGCTTCGCGAGGAAAGCTGTCGAACCCGACCGATCGATGTGCATGGCGGCTCATATGGAGGAACGTCTGCAACGACGCCCGCTTCTGGCTGGCCTGCGGTGTTATGGCGAGCGAGAGGTGTCGATGCTGGAGCACTTGTCACCGCTGGTTCCGCCTAGGGTTTGGGCGGTAGCTTTGAGTACGCATTATGTTGGCCGGCTGAGTCACTGTCCGCTGGTGGCCTGAGAACCAATTGTTTGGCTCGAGCTGCCTCCTCGGCTGTTGAAGCACGTTGGGCAGAGACGAGTAGTTCGAGTCTTGAGTTGCCGCGGGCCGCTTCACCTGAGGCTGGGCTGGCGGATTTTCTAATGCCTGGCCGCGCTGCAGATCAGCGGCCCCGAGAGAAGCCCAGTCTGCGGGCCCATCACGTGAGCGACGCAGAAAACCGGGGTCGTCTTCGCCGACAGCGGTGCGTAAGCTGCCCGCGTAAGGTCGCGCGTAAGCGCCCTCGCTTCCAATGAGGCGTGCCGCGCTGGCAGCGCGCATAAGCCACCGCACAAGGTCGCTATGCCATCTCGCGTAAGATCCGTTTTTGATCGTCGCCGGCACTGCAGCAGTGGGTGCAGAGTGCGTGTCCGGTGGAGGCACGCGACGCGGCGAACGCCACGCATTGTGTAGGATGCGCTGTGCCAAGCTGTCTGGGAGCTCGTTGCTGGAAAGGAATTGCAAGTCGAGCGCAAGTAAGGCTACTATTTTTCATGAGTGCCGCGGCCACGGAATGCCTGGACCATTGCCTGCAGTTGTATCACTCGTGGTCCCGCCCTTTCATCCAAAAGCCAGTCAAAGTTCACCATTCGTTGTTGCCACGCCAGTGCCCAGTGCACTATGGAGCCATACTTTGAGTTGCAGCTGATCGCATGAGTTCAGCAGTGCCTGGTCGGCGTGTGTCTGGCTCGCGCGCGACCTGTTCTGGACGTTTGGGAGCTGTCTTGGTTGGTGGGCGGGTGTTCCGGCGGCTCGCGCCGTGACCCGTCGTGTGTGACCACTGCGTCCTCCCTGCCCCGTGCCGGCCGGCCTTTGCCGTTCAACGGCAAGACTTTCCAGTCCGACGGCAGCCGGCTGCCAGTCCGACATGGAATGTCGACTGCATTGCCGACGGTCGCGCCAATTGCCACTGCCAGGCGGGCTGCAGTGCTTAGTGCCAGTCCGACGATAAAGCCGACTACACGTTCGGACAATAACGCAGCCGCAAACGCTGTGACTTTTGTTGATGTTAGTTGCTGCACGTGGCGCGCAATCGG
>CAUYUJ010018968.1:0-57500 GCA_963575745.1 Prorocentrum cordatum | reverse complement strand
GCCCGTGTTCGCCGGTTTCCAGGCTTCGGGGGTGGACAGACCTCCTACCCTGACGCGTCGATTCGTGAATTGTCCATTTTCGGTTCTCGAGAGTGCGCCGCGGCCGTTCTTTTCCAGGCCTGCGCCCGCCAGGCTTGGGCCCTAGGTCCTTTGCACTAAACCACGCTTTACTCAAGGGAGGTCTGTCCATCCCCGAAGGCTCCCCCCCAGGGGCAGGGGCAGGGAACACAGCTCCCCCGGCTGTGGCCGGTTGGCCGCAGCCACCACCGAAGGGGCAGGGGCGCCAGGCTCTCGTCTCGTCGTCGGTGCCGATCAAGGAGGCCGGCCTGCGCTGGCTGCTCGGGCTGGGGTGGTGGGGGAGGGGCTGTGGACAGAGGGAGGTCCCCCCTCCTCCCCTCGCCCAATCCCTCCTCGTCCTCCTTCTCCTTCTGGGCGGGGCCTTCCTCCAAACGGCATGCACCTCCTCCGTGGTCGGCCGTGTCGATTCGGATGCCCCGGCCCACGTGCATTCGACAACTTCTGCCACTACTCAGGGGAGGAAAACCCCCCGCACCGGACAATTGGCGTTGACCAACCGGCCCTGGGCGTTTATCAAGCAGCCCTGCCCTGTTCGATTCCTTCTTTGGGCGCGTTTGCTAAAGGCCTCGCGCGTCGGGGTGGTTATCATCGGGGTGGATCTTCTGCCCTCTAACCACCTCACGTGCCCCTGCCTCCCTGGTCTGCTCCTCCCTCCCTCGGCCCCGACCCCTGCCGGCCCGATCCAACGGTGGGCCTTCGGCACCTTCTGTCCTCCGTCTGGCCCTCTCGCTCGTCGCTCCGCCATTCGGCGAGTCGCAAGGGCTTCTCAGAGGTATCACAGGGCCCGTCCGCCGCCGCCGCCGCCCGTCCGCCGCGGAGGCGGAGGCGAGGGAAGAGGGAAGAGGAGGATGATGAGGAGGAGGAGGAGGATGATGAGGAGGAGGAGGCAGAGGAGGCGGAGGAGGAGGAGGAGGAGGAGGGCGAAGGAGCGCCCGTCCGCCGCCGCCGCGGCCTTGTGCGCTCCGGGCCGCGGTGTCCGCACGGCACGAGTGAAGCGTTAGCGCTTGCCCTGTTCGCTCGGTGCGTACGCCTCCACTCCCAGTCTTTTCCTTTCCTCTCTCCCCCTCCCTCCCTCCCTCCCTCCCTCCCTCCCTCCTCCCTCCTCCTTCCTCCCTCCTCCCTCCTCCCTCCTCCACCATCCTCCCCTCTCGTGCCGAGTCTGGTGGATTTGGCTGCACTGATATCTTCTGTTGGGAAGCTCCCTCCCGCCAAGCTGGGCTTTGACACTTGCTAAGTTTTTGGTCACCAAGTCCCAAAAGCTGGCCCAGTTTCTTAACGCTGGCACATGTTTCCTTCCTCTGGATCTCTTGAATCGTCTGCCAGATATTCCTCGAGACCTTCCTTTTGATCTCCCGTGGGAGGGGTGGGGACTTCCGTGGGAGGTGGGGGGGACTTCAGTGGGAGTGGGGGGCGAGGGTAGCGCTTCGAGCTGAGCAGTGGAGCGTGGCTGTGGCAGCAGCCCGCCACGGGCTCACGCCAGAGCCGCTGGAGAGTGGCGCAGCATGGCTGCAGCAGGAGCAGCCCGCGCGCGCGCCCAACTCCTGCTTGCTCGGCGTCGCCAGCCCCGTGCGCTTCGCCAGGCCGTGCTCGCTCGTGCGTGCTGCTCGTGCCGCCGGTGCTCGGGCCTCGCTGCTGCCCGGCGTGCGCCGCAGGTGCTGCTCGGCCGGGGACGCGCGCGCCGCGCGGCGCTCAGGGCCGGCGGCGGCTCCGGGCCCGCTCGGCCCGCTCGGCCCTGTCGGCCGGGGCCGCGCCCGCACTCGGGCGGAGGGGGCCGCCTGCCCCTGCAGGCGCGGCGCGCCGGGCCGGCGCCAGCCGCGGCCGGTGACGGGGGGCCCGGCCTCGGGCCACAGGCGCGGGGCGCGCGTGGCCTCAAAAGCCCCACGCCGCGTCCAGCCTCCGGCCTCTGCCCCCCGCCCTCCACTCCCCTCGCTCCGGCTTCCTCCCCTTGCCCCCTTCTGACTCTTTTCGTCCAGCTTCCAGTCTCCCCTCTGCGACCCCCAGCCCCGCACTCGAGCTTCCACCTGGCGCCTTCCGACTCCCACCATCTTGCCTCACTGGTGCGACGTGCCCATTGGCGGAGGGGTGCGAACAAACCTCTTGGACACCGACGCTGGATCACCAGTGCCCCCCCTGGTGCGATCACTGAGGGCTCTGGCTCACCCGCGCTGGCCTTCTAGGCCCCGCCCTTGGAGGTCAGCACCGCGCTCCGGTCCGCGGCTCCACCTCCTCCTCCCCTCCCCTCCTGCCCTCCCCTCCCCGACCACTTCTCCTGCCCGCTCCCCTCCCCTCCCCTCCCCTCCACCTCTCCCCCCCCCCCCTCCCCTCCCCTCTCCTCCCTTGCGCCCCGGCTCCTGCCTGCTCCTTCCCCTCCCCCTCCCCTCCCTCCTCTTCCCCCCTCCCCACTCCCCTCCCCTCCCCCTCCCCCTCCCCCTCCCTCCCCCTCCCCCTCCCCTCCCCTGCCCCCCCCCCCGCCTTTCGCAGGTCCCCGAGGAGGAGCGGCGCTTCGCCCCGCCGCCGGGCTCGGTGCCGGAGCCGCAGGCGCGCTCTCCAGGGGGAAGGGGGGGGCGTGCGCCGCGGGGCCGCCCCCCGACGGGGCAGGGGGGAGGGGTAGGGGCAGGGGCAGCGGGGAGAGGCGGAGGGGGGAGGCGGAGGGAACGGGAGGGGAGGGGAAGGGGAAGGGAGGGGGGGGCGGAGGGGGGAGGGAGAAGGGGGGGGAGGCGGAGGGGGCGGAGGGGGAGAGAAGGTTGGGGGGGGAGTCGGTGGAGGGGAGGGCTGTGGAGGGCGGAGGGAGGCGGGTGACGGGTGGCAGGGGGTGTCGGGGCAGCGGTGCCCCCCCGCAGGGTGTGTGGGTGGGGTCGGGGGGGGAGCTGGTTGAGGTGAAGGGGATTGTGCGGAGGGGGGAGGGGGACGGGTGGTGGTGGGGGAGGGAGACGGGGTGGAGCCCCTAGGAAAGCAGCATTAGTTGCTATGCTATGCTATGCCATGCCATGATATGCTGTGCTATGCTATGATGTGCTATGCTATGCTAAGCTACGCTATGTCATGCTGCGCTGTGTTATGCTAATGTATGATATGATATGCTATGCTAAGCTGCGCGATGCTATGCTATGCTATACTATGCTGTACTATGCGATGCTGTGCTGTGCTGTGCTATGCTGCGCTATGCTATGCTATGCTATGCTATAATTGGCCATGTTATGCTATGCTATGCTGTGCTAATGCAGCACTGCGCTATGCTAAGCTAAGCTAAACTAAGCTAAGCTAAGCTAAGCTAAGATGAAATTTGGCTATTTCCGGGGTCTCAGCGCGGAGGGTGGTCTGTTGCACGCTAGAACTGTTAACGTTTGAAGTTCGCCGCCGAACGCTGCCACCCTTAGCGTTTGGCGCTCGGCCTTGCGGACCCGATCTCATCGGATTGCATATGTTTAATCCAGAATTAGCATCTGCTCTTCTTGAGAGGCATATAGCGCAGGCGAACTGCAGCAACCAAAATCCGGGGGGAAGGGCATCCCGCGCATCTCTCATGATATATGTCGCCCTGTCTCAGGCGGCATTAGACCGCGTTGTACGCCCACGGTGCGTCGTAAAAAACCGATCGGGGCGCGAAGGCGAAACGTGAAATCATAGCGAAGCCTGCTTCGCTTCTTGCGTCGGCGCGTCATTGCCACGGCCTGGGCATCATGGCCCACAGCTTGTTTATCATGCAAGCCGCACTCCAAGAAACTGTCGTGCCCAGCGGGACGTGGGAGAGAACAGGGGAGGAGGGAGGCGAGAAACGACGCGGAGAGATTCAGCGCTTCGCATCGGCGGGAGGGCGTGTTGCAGCACCAGCGATGCATTGGATGGAAAACTATAGCGTTCATCCCTTTTTCTCCTCGTCCCTTCCCCTGCTCCTCTGTGTCTTTCTCTGCTTCTTCGGATGGCGTGGCTGGCGGATGACGCCGTCATCATGTGGCACGCGCGGAGGGCGCGGTTATTTTCTCTCCGATGCGTTTGCCCGTTGTCGCCTTATCCGCTCATCTTGGAATGCGCGAAGCGGGCGAGAAAACTCCGAGGGGGGCAACGTTTTAAGACAGATCGTCGCAAGGCCTCCAGGCAACATGGGAAAGGAACAGGAGGGCCCTTCAGGGGGAATGGCAACATGAACGTTGCGCGTGGACGCTTGATTGCCAGGTCTTCCGCTGGTCCCCGTACGCTCGTCCAGGGACAGTGATCAGGTCAATTGTCGTGACAGGGGTTCCGCTGTGAGAGTCGACGCGTCATGTGTAGGCGGTCACCAGGCATGCCAAACCCAAAACTGGACCATGCACGCCCACTAGGGTACTTTAGGAGGTTTCTCCGCGCCTCGTAGACGCGCGTTCGGGAACCATTTCGCGTTTTCCTCTATGGGCGCGCGATGCCAAAGGCGCACATGGCAATTTTACCAGGTTGTTGAAGGTGGACGATGCCCCATGTGGCCATTCTGGGCGTGGGGCTCCCGTGGGGCTCCCGTGGGGCGCGGCGTGCTGCCCGTGGAGCGTTTTTGGATCGTCAGCGTCTTCTGTTGGAGCCGTTTTGGAGAGCTCGCGGGCCGTCTTGAAACAACGGGAGCCCATGGTGCGCAAACGTCAGATGGAAAAGGACGTTCACCCTTTTCCATTGTTACAACGGTGGCTAAGCTGAGGGTACGCTGAGTTTGTTCAACGCCCGTCTCGAGCAAGCACGGGGTTGCTTCGGCGCAATTCGTGAGGCATCTTGGAGGCCATGTTGGTTCAGCTTTCGCGCATTGGTGTGTTTTCGTGCGGTGTCAGCGTCGAATGGCATTCACCTTGGGTGATCAGGGCCACGTTGGACGCCCCGCTTGTCGCGCCCTTTCCCCACGCCCTGGAGTCAGACCGAGGGGGAAGTGACCCCCCTGAAACTACGAAGTTATAGTTGGGGATACACTGGCCCGCTCGACACTTTACGAAGTGAGGCCGCTGGGACCTCGGTGGAGACGTGTTTGGTCATCGGATCACGGAAGCGCGTTGCTTTTTGGGCTCAAGCGAGTGGATATTTGAGCACGCATTTTGCGCGTTCCATCCCTCAGAGACCACGCCGTACGATCATGCGGCGGTGCGCGTCGCCGTGGCCTTGATGCAGGGGCTCGGCGGCGACGAGGAGGCGCCGCAGAGAAAGCGAAAGGCCCAGACAGAAGCGGCCCGCGCACAGGTTCGCATCAACAGAGCCCAGAGGCGCGCCGCACGCGCGGAGGCCGAGGGGGCCGAGGCCAAGGAGGCGCTCGCCATCGTGGCTCACCTGGCCAATGAAGCCAGGGTCGCCCTCCCCATTGAGGGAAAGTTCTCGGATGACGCCGTTGCCAAGTTCACTCAGATGTGGGCCATGCACAGGCTTGCAGCTGGCCCTCGACGACGAGGGCAGATGCTTGTGAGGCAGAACATGGCGGCGCAGTTTCTCAGAGACTGCGCCCTGGCTGTACAGCAGCGCGCATGGGGCGCTATGCTGAGCAAGTCGATAGATTTTCGAGTGGCTCAAGGAGTGGGATCTCGTTCAAGGTCCTCGGCCTTGGCTGTGCGGGAGGATGGGATCGTGTACTCGTTCCTGGGGTGCCGGCTGATGTGGGGCGAGGCGGGGCAGCGATTGCGGTCTTTGGCCAGTAAGTTCTCCCCTGATGGCAAGGCCGTGCGCCAGCTGTTGGCGGGGGGCGCGCAGGCATTGGTTCAAGTTCTTACAGTGGTATGCTTCCTAACTTGCGTCGTTATGAAGATATGTTCGAACGGCTACTTGTCCGTTCAGAGGTGGGGGCCTTGGGTGGCTCCCATTCGGCCAATGGCAGCGACCACTGCGTATGCAATTTTGGAGGCGTTGATCACAGGCATGCCTTTCCACATCGATAGCCCGCAAATGACGCAGCGATTGGGGCAGGCGTGCGACGCACTGATCCTTGTACTCCTGTGCGACTCCGCGTCGTCCAATCTTCGAGCCTTGCGGTACCTCGTCTACCATTGCGCCAAGCACAAGTTTGTGTTGCCGCTGGCCCAGGTATGTTGCGTACACCAGCTCCACATCGTCAAATCCACCGTGATCGACATGAACGGATTAGCGGGAATTCTATACAGCTTGTCCCGCATCATGTCGTCTTCATCGAGCCAACAAGGGTTGAGCGACGGCATGCGAAGGCATGTGTCCGAAAACTCGAAACTCAGCGCCACGCCACTGCCCGCAACAGATTTTCTGGAGATCATACACCGCATCTATGTTGTGACCTTCGGCCCTTCCGCCACCGCGTCTGGGTTGGGGTTGGAGGCCTCGTTTGCCGCTGGGGCTTGTATAGCATGCCTTACGGGTGCCTCTTTTGGCGCGGTGTCGAGGCTCGCTGGCAGCAGTAACTCTTTCTCGTCGGTTTTCTGTTTTTCGTTTGTTTTGGTGGGCTTCTTCGGAGCCAACGTGGGCCGCGCGGGGTCCTTCGGGGCCGCCTGGGGTTTCTTTGGAATTCCTTCTGGGCGCGAGGCTCCGTTTTTTTTTCGGTTGGCGCCCTCCGCCTTGGCCATTTGCGCATTTGCATCAGCCATCCAGAGGCCGCCCGAAGGGACGCGTTCGGGCTTCTCGGGGCATCTCTTTGGCCGTCTGGGCCCGGGCTTTTTGGAATTGTTCGTGGCCTTCTGGGAGAGGATTCTCGGAACCGACTGGGCCGTTTTAGAACGCCAGAGAGCCGAGAGGCCCCGCGGGTTGTCTGGGCGTCGCGTCGCGCGGCTCGGGGCCGTCGCTCTGCGGCTCGGTGCGCTCTTCCGCCGCCGCATAGGCTTCAATGGGCTCCCTTGGTCCGCTTTGGAGCGGCCGTGGCGTCACAGAAAATCTAAGCGACGAGCCGCGGGGGCGTCCCAGGCGGCGCGCGGCGAGCCGCGATGAATTTGACTTTTTTCGGGGTCGCGGCACTTGGACCCCCCTCGGCTGCGAGGTCTGAGGCTCGGGGGATTAAGCGACGCGGCCCGCTGCGCGCCGAGCGCCGACAGCAGTCGGTGGCGGATTACGTTGGCGGTCATTCCGATTATTTGTTTAAGGAACAGGACGACGGCACGAAGGCCCCGACGGCCTTTTACCAGGAGTTGCTGGATTTGAACGAGTGTTGCACATTCACTGAGCGGGGCGAGATGTATTACTGCATGGGCGATCACCCCCTCACGGCCACTGCATCTCTGGTCCGCAAAGAGGCAGTTGCCAATGTTCTCGATGCGTTGCAGAAGATGTTCGTCCAGAGAGTGTGGCATCGAGCTTGCTTATCGCGATGGGCGCACGTGAGCGAGAGCTTGAAGAAGATCTGCACTGGCATCGTCGCTGGTCGAGCCCTCACCTCTGGGTTGGGCCTCACGCGGGCGACCATGGCCCTGGATTCGGCCAAGATCGACGCTGCCCTCGCCAAGGCTGCTGCTGCCGAGGCGGGCGGCGCCGTCGGCGCCCAATGCGATTGGGCGAAAAAGCGGTAAGAGGATATTGAGGGTCAGCGAGTATTTCAGTGATGTTCAGAACCATTGGCGGTTGGGTGTTACACTTTTCACTTCGTCGGTATGCGATCGGCTCCACTATCAAATCATCGGCTACAAGGGCGCGAAGGCCAACCTCACCACAATGGTCGACCCTGCCAAGTCTGTGGTGATCGATGCAATGGAGACTTTCCTGTCTCTGATGTCAGATTTTTCGTTTGGGTCTGGTCGGCCCTGGGCCCTGCTGCGGTGGCTCGACGTTCGCGTGGCGGACCCTGCGACGCTGCATTTGTTTGCTAGGAGGATCTGCTTGAGAACAGCAGGGGGCATTTTCCGACGCCTCGAACTTCGCCTCAGCGGGGCGCACTACATGCTTCAATGGCTCCTCTCCGACGCGACCGACGACGAGGAGAAGGACCTCGCGTGCGCCAGGGCGTTTGCTGTGCCCCCCCATTGCAGACCGTTGTTTTTGACACGGTTGTTGGAACTCTGCCCTTCGCCAGACGCCCTCCGAGGCCCCGTCGGCACGCAGATGGCGCGCGCCTTGGAATCGGCAATCGTATTCACGACGGACGAGGTTGAGCGGGAGAACGCACATGCCAGAAGGGGGTCCGCGCCGGATGGCAGAGGAAAGGCCCGCAACCCTGTCGTCAATAGGGAAATTCTTTACGCTTCGCGTGTCCCCACCAGCCCATCTCACAGCAGCAACTCTTGCGAAACATGCCGGCAGTCGTGTCTTTCAGGCGTGTGTCCGCTTGGCCCCGCATATCTCCCCTGTTCCTCCTTCCCCCCGCCTCCTTGCACATCCTCCTTGGGGGGGGGGGCGGGAGAAGGACGAGGCGGAGGGGGAGGGAGAGACCGCGCTCCTCGTGATTTGAGTCGTTTGGGGTTTCTCGTCTTGGTGTGAGTCGTTCGGGCCCTTCTTCCTGGTGTGAGTCGTTCGGGCTCTTCGTGGTGTGAGTCGTTCGGGCTCTTCGTCCTGGTGTGAGTCGTTCGGGCTTCTCGTGGTGTGAGTTGTTCGGGCCCCTCATCCTGGTGTGAGTCGTTCGGGCCCCTCCTCCTGGTGTGACTCGTTCGGGCTCCTCGTGGTGTGAGTCGTTCGGGGCCCGCGTCGTGGTGTGAGTCGTTCGGGCTCCTCGTGGTGTGAGTCGTTCGGGCGCCTCGTCCTGGTGTGAGTCGTTCGGGCCCCTCCTTGTGGTGTGAGTCGTTCGGGCTGCGTGGTGTGAGTCGTTCGGGCCCCTCGTCCTGGTGTGAGTCGTTCGGGCTCCTCGTGGGGCCTCTTGGGGGCCTCTTGGAGCCTCTTGGGGCCTCTTGGGGGCTTCTTGGGGGCCTCTTGGGGGCCTCTTCCTCTTGGGGCCTCTTGGGGCCTCTTGGGGGCCTCTTGGAAGCCTCTTGGAGGTCTCTTGGGGCCTCTTGGGGGCTTCTTGGGGGCCTCTTGGAGGCCTCTTGGGGGGCTCCTGGGGGCCTCTTGGGGCCATCTTGGGGCCTCTTGCGACCTCCTCTGAAGCGCAAAGGAGCGCTGCCCCTTGAGAAGGACAAAATGAACCCAACACCTTCGTAAAATGAATGGTTCTGCTATGAAGGAAGATGAGCGCGGCCCCCTCAGGACGCCAAAATGGGGCCAAAACCGTAGTAAAATCAATGATGTTTGCTTCAAAGACGAGCAGAGGGGCCAAACTCCCCCCCCCCCTCGGGGCCAGAATCCTCGTGAGGGTCTTCGTTTTTTGGCCCTCCCAGGAGTCGAAAAAGGCCCCCCTGACCCCACCCCGGACTCCCTGCCCAGGCCCAGGGGGAGGGGGTAGGGGGAGGGGGAAGAAGGGGGGTTGAGGACAGAGCGGGCTCTCTAAACCACTCACGCCCAAAGGGCTGGTGGGATTTGCCGAAAGGTGCGTGAGTACCACATGCAGCGAGGCGGCGACGATCCCAGCGCGGGTTTGGCTTGCCCGTCTGTCGTCCGCACAGTTCGCAGCACGGACTCGTCTTTCTTGGGCGCTCCCCTCGCGGACGACGAGGGCGGTCGCCGATGCCCAACGGCTGCGGCTGGCTCTGACGCAAATCGCCGAGCAGGTCGCCTGCGGAGCAAGCGGGGCAATCCGATGTTCACTTACATAAACCACAGGATGGCGTCCATCACTGAACACCTCACGAAGAGACAGTGGGCAAATCGCAGGAAGTCGTTTCGGGATAAGTACAGGGCCTTACCTGACAGAGAGAAGGCGCGTTGGAATACAATTTTTCAGAGCGGGCGGGATATCCAGGCAAAATCATGGCGCCCTTCGGCTCTCCACGACGCAGCGCCTGAACAGACATCGGCGGCAGCTGGCGCGACAGGAGGCCTTAGCAAACAAGCGACCAATCGAGTTCACAGCCATTTGGGGAGGTTCGCTTGACGGAACACTTGCGGTTCAGCAAAGCCCGTGCATGCCTTTTTCGGAGCAGGCCATGCTTGAGACTTTCCGAGACAAGTACCAGTCTTCGATTTCTCGTCTGAGGGGCAGTTCCGGGGGCAGCAGTCCGCATGCGATTTCAGTGGAGGTGCCCGATCGGTGCGCCGTGCTCGGCACAGATGCCCGCGCCGTGGCAGTTGATGCGCGGCTCTTATGGGGGTGCGCTGGGTGTTTGCAGAATGTCTGCGCACTGGAAAAGACCCAGGAGTTTCGTAACATCACGTGTGCTTTGTCGAAGTGGGTGGACGCGCCATCGAAAGAGAGACGAGAAAGTGCGGACGAAGTCCTATGCTTAGTCGGCGGCGACTCGGGGCCGCACCCCCGTCTGCCATTAGACGTCGTGCACGTGATGTTGGGCCCCGCTCTGATGAGCCCGAAGGTTCAGACGTATGTACTATGCTTGGTGGACGGAGCCGAGTCGATTGATTTCAAGATGGGCCGGCTTCGTCGCTTGCCGTGCGATTTGCATTTGGGCACCGTGGACAACAGGTTGTGCAGGGGATTTCGGCGACCTCGTACGTCTCTGGCATTCAGGGCCAGCGACGAGTTGGCGGACCTCTTGGTGAAGTGTCGCCGCGGTGACTGGGTTGCAAGGCCAGTCCAACAACACATTCGGACTGATGCGCGGACGCTCTTGGCCATGACGACGACGGGTTTCGGAGATGAGTTCGCTTTGTCCACGGTCGCCAGTGGAGTTCCAGCTAAAAAGAAAAATCCCGCGCATGATGTGCCAGACGTCGTCCTGGCCGCATGCGCGCAGCGTCGCGAGCGCTCCGAGACAGCGGGGTTCCGCGCTGCTGCGACGTCGGCGTCATCTCCACCTGCACATGCGCCAGGCGCCTCGGCAACCCAGCCGACTGGATCGTTGCCAGAGCTTGCTGCCCTCGAGGACGAGTTCGCCCAGGGCATCGCTGACGTGGAGCCACCTGAGCTCGACATCGGCAGCGCCATCGTCGAGGACATAGAGGCTGTCATCTTTTCTGGCGATGGCGCCTTGATCGACGAACCTGCCGATGGCAACGGGCACGTTCAGGACCGACGGGACAACTTCGAAAGCCTGTCATGGGGGCGTGGGGCGCCATCGCCACCGATCCCGCGCTAAGCGTTTCGATGTTGTTTAGTGGTGTCATCCGTGGACACCACGTCAAAATCGCCAGATGGACCGATGGTGGCATCGATGGTGTGATCGATCATCCGAACAGTTGTAGGATTGGTCTTGGCATCGGTATCGAGATCGACTGTGAGCTCGATTCGGGGCTCGGTTGCGTGCCCGATTATCATGCCTAAACGGATTTTGAAATGGATGGTTGCGTCGGTCGATTGAGATCTGTCGTGAGATGGTAGCGTGAACAATCAGGCAAACACCAGTGGCATTGGTAACATGTTACGATACGTGGTCGGTTGTGAGAGCCACAAAACATGCGATAGTAGGACAGATGTTGCGGTCGATCGAGCGAACGGTCGGTAAATCCGATCGCGGAAATCAGCCCGATGCGTGACCGAATCCATTCCGAGACACGATTGAAAGCGCAATTTTTGCAACACATCACATATGCAAGGCAGGATCGTCGATTACGCGAATGGGCGGGGACACCATTCGGGGCGAAAAGGCGGCATGTGATAAGCTGAGATAGTGGTATCGGCAAGAGAGTTTTTTGTTCGCGGACTCAATCGGATGTGCTAAGCCCGTGCCCAACGCGAAGCCCCATGAGGACCCCCCCGAGCCCCACGGGAGCCCCACGGGAGCCCCACGGGAGCCCCACGCAAACCCCATGCGAGCGCCACGCCGGCCGCCAGCCCCACGCCAGCCCCACGCCAGCCCCGCGCCAGCCCCACGCCGACCCCGCGCCAGCCCCACGCCAGCCTCGCGCGAGCCCCACGTGAGCCCCACGGGAGCCCCACGCGAACCCCATGCGAGCCCCACGCCAGCCCCACGCCAGCCCCACGCCAGCCCCACGCCAACCCCACGCCAGCTCCATACCAGCCCTATGCCAGCCCCACGAGAGCCCCACGCGAGCCCCACGCGAGCCCCACAGGAACCCCACGGGAACCCCACGCGAGCCCCACGGGAGCCCCACGCAACCCCCACGCCAAATCTTGCGAAATCCCCCGTGGAGCCCCACGCAAAGCATCGTTCGAGCTTCACGGGGGCTCCACGAGGGGAGGGTCACGGGAACCCCGCGCGAGCCCCACGGGATCTCCAAAACGATCCCACCGGGGCTTCGCAAGAGTCCCACGCTCAGCCCCGCCAAAGGTCGCGCCATCCCCACACGAGCCCCACGGGAGCTCCACGCGAGCCCTTCAACTGCCCAACGCCGAACCCCATGAGATCCCCACGGGAACTGACAGGAGCCCCACGGGCATCCGACGAAGGCTCTACGCGAACCCCACAGGAACTTCACGGCGGCACCGCGCGATCCCCATTCGAGCCCTTCGCAAGCCCCACGCGGGGCACGCGCGAGAGGGCAAGGATACTGAGGCAAGGGGGACGACGATTTTCAGAACGAAGGCCGTGACGATAAAGATTTGGATGATAATGTTGATGATGATGATGATGATGATGATGATGATGATGATGATGATGATGAGGATGAGGATGAGGATGAGGATGAGGATGAGGATGAGGATGAGGATGAGGATGAGGATGAGGATGAGGATGATGAGGATGAGGATGAGGATGAGGATGAGGATGAGGATGAGGATGAGGATGAGGATGAGGATGAGGATGAGGATGAGGATGAGGATGAGGATGAGGATGAGGATGAGGATGACGATGAGGAGGAGGAGGAGCAGCAGCAGCAGGAGGAGGAACATGAGCAGGAGCAGGAGCTGCGGCAGGAGCAGGAGCAGGAGCGGGAGCAGGAGCAGAGGGACGAGGAGAAAAATGAGGAGGAGGAGGAGCAGGAGGAGGAGGAGGAGGCGGAGGATACGGTGGAGGAGGGGGAGGAGGAGGATGGGTCCAGATGACGATGCCGTCCAGAGGCCGAACGAAATCTCCTGATGGGCTCCTTGGCAGATCCCGTAGCAATTGCATTAGTGTAGCGTCACGAATGCCAACCGCTGAAGTATCTCAAGCGGCGTCTCGCTTTTCTTGTTCGCCTGCGGCCCTCAAGCGTGTTGTCAAACTGAGATCGTGAGTGCCCAGGCGAGGGCGATGGGCAGAGGGAGAAGGATAGGGAGGGGGAGGAGGATGAGGGAGGAGGAGGAGAAGGAGGAGAAGGAGGAGGAGGAGGAGGAACACGAGGAAGAGGGAGGATCCTGAAGGAGGGGACGAAGACGAGGATGCGGGAGGAGGAGGGACAAGTATGAGGAAAAAGGGAGGATGATGAAGGAGGATGGGGAAGACGGAGACGATGAGGGAGGAGGAAGATGAGGAGGAGAAGGAGGAGGAGGAGGGGGAGGACGAGGAGGAGGAGGAGGAGGAAGAGGAGGAGGAGGAGGAGGCGGAAGAGGAGGAGGAGGAGGAGGAGGAGGGAGGTGGTGGAGGAGGGGAGGAGGAGGGGGAGGGGAAGGAGGAGGAGGAGGAGGAGGAGGAGGAGACGAGGAGGAGGACGCGGCAAAGGAGGAGGGGAGGGGGAGGACGAGGACGATGAAATGAGGAAGGAGGAAGAGGAGAGAGGAGGATGAAGAGGAGAAGGAGGAGGAGGAGGAGGAGAAGGATGGAAAGAGAAAGCAGAGGAGGATTGGGAGGAGGAGGATGGAGGAGGAGGAGGAGGAGGAGGAGGAGGACGACGAGGAAGAGGAGGAAGGCGAGGAGGAGGAGGAGGAGGAGGAGGATGAGGAGGTTGAGGGAAAGGAAGACGTGGAGGGGAATGGGAGGACACCAGTGGATTGGATGATCAAGGGGAGGGTAAGGGAACAAGGGAAGAAGCGGAGGAAGGAGGATTAAACACAGAGTTCTTCAATAATGGAGGCTTGGATGGACGAGGAGTAAGAAGAGGAGGGATATGATGTGAGGCAGGAGGAGGAATACGAGGAGGGAGGAGTAGGAAGATAAGTGGGACAATGCGTGACAGGTGATGGTCAGCATGTGGCCGGGGGGAGGGGAGGGAAAATAGGACCACGTAGGAATGGGAGGAGGAGGGCGAGGATGAGGAGGAGCAGGACGATGACCAGGGGGGCGCGAATGAGAGGACAAAGATGGGTGGGGAAGAGGGCACGTACTCAGGCGAATAAGGAAGACGTGTGACCGTCGGGCTTTGTAGGGACGGGGGGGGGGCGCAAACGCTTAAAGGGTCCCCTGCAACCGCCCACTTACCACCGAAAATTGTAGAGAGGCCACTCCTGCCTCCTCTCCTCCATCCGTTGCCATTTCGTGCTCAGGACTCAAGACGGCCACGCGCCTTAGTTGGCGATGGCCGAAGTGCCCGACGCGGCGCCAAAACGTAAGCACCGCCGCACCGGCGGTGCGGATGTGGCAATTGAATGGTCCCCTTTTTTACGTTTGGAGCAGGTTTGGTTTGACGACCTGCGGGAGCTGTGCCGCCAGCGTGGGCTCACCGTTCGCGGGACCCGCGCAGAGCTCGTAGAGCGGCTGGACTCCCATGGCGAACCCTTTCGGGAGTCATGGGAGCGCGGCGCAATGACTTCAGAATCTGGGAACGTCTTGTTGCTTGAATGGGGAGCCGTCGACGACGTCGCTGTACAGGAGGCTCTGGCATCCACCGTCGACGTACCATGCTTCGCACAGCCCCTGCATGCTTACATTTCAACATTTCCACCATGCCCGCCACCGGCCTTCTGGGAGGGAGCGGTTGGGCATGAGCTGTATAAGCATTTACGTGAACAGTGCGGCCAGGGCCAGTGGATCTGGCGCTTGACGGCAAGGCGAGATGTTGTCACGTTGCAGAATGTTTTCCCTCTCCTGAGGCAGAAGGGCTTTAGCGTTGCTCTTGCTCTCGTTCTCTGCGGTTTCCTACACATTCTATACTGGCACCAAAGTATTTCGGTTGCCCTGGCCCTGATCTTGGCCCACCCAGCGATTTGCCCAACCAGCGTGGCGCAGGTTGACGTGGAAGCGTGGGCGGAGGCCATACAGGCGATCATGGCTCAGGTGTCAGGAGCCTTCAAAGACCTGCGTGTGGTGCGCGGGCAATTGGTGCAGAAGCCCGCCGTGAAGGGGACGGGCGCGAAGCTGGCTGTCAGAAATCCTTCTTGCTGGAACAGAAGTAGCGATGCCGACGTGAAGCTATTCGCTGCAGATTTTCGTTCAGGAGCGATTACGGGATCTTGCAACGAACTCGCCAGCATGCTCCTGGAGGGGCGGTTCGACTACGGCAGCGCTCTCAGCATTCTTCGGGGCAAGACAAATACTTATTACACGGGGCTCACCAAGTCGTATATATCAGTCCATTATTTGCGGTGCATGCGGGTCGCCGTGGGCGCCCCCGCGCCGCCCTGCCCCGCCGACTTCAAGATCCTTCTCGGCATGGGCGCGGGCGTCCGCCGCTGGGGCTGGCCAGGTGAACAGGCCGCGGAGGCTGTTGGTGTGATCAAGTCGCACGACCCTTCGTCTGATTACCAGATGGACGACCTTGCTTGCTTCATGTGCATGTCGGGCTCTTGAAGTCTCCCGTTGCCCCCGCTGAAAACGCCGCGGGCGCCACAATCGTCACCGAGTAGGAAAGGCGCACTTCTTGGCTTCTGGGGAAGAAGGGGATTCTGAGAAATGAGAGCGCGCCCCCTTCCGCCAGAGGTTTTCGCCGGGGCGGCCGTGAAACCAGAGGCACAGCGGTTTTTTATAAAAATTACCCTGGCGACGTACCCAACCCCTGCGCAAAAGCGGGGCGCAAATAGTTTAGGATACTTTGCAAGGGGGCGATGACGGAGCGAGGGTTACATATGTCTGCAGACGGAATTCGGGAGACTCGCAGGACACTGGCTACAGGAAAAGGGCTTGATAAAGCTGATAATTTACAATTCCTGAGCACTCCTGGCCACTTCGAAAACGGGGATCACAGCAGGTCTCGAAAGTGGCGACAGGTTCACAGATCGCAGCCCCGCAGGGATGGCGAGGTCTCATTTGAATCTGCCCGTGGCCCTCACTGTGCTGGGCCCCCCAGCAGGCCTCGAAAATGGCGACAGTTTCGCAGATCGCAGCCCCCCAGGGATGGCGAGGTCTAATTTGAATCTGCGCGTGGCCCTCACTGTGCTGGCCCCCCAGCAGGCCTCGAAAATGGCGACAGTTTCGCAGATCGCAGCCCCCCAGGGATGGCGATGTCTAATTTGAATCCGCGGCGATTACCCTCACTGTGCTGGGCCCCCCAGCAGGCCTCGAAAATGGCGACAGTTTCACAGATCGCAGCCCCCCAGGGATGGCGAGGTCTAATTTGAATCTGCGCGTGGCCCTCACTGTGCTGGGCCCCCCAGCAGGCCTCGAAAATGGCGACAGTTTCGCAGATCGCAGCCCCCCAGGGATGGCGAGGTCTAATTTGAATCCGCCCGTGGCCCTCACTGTGCTGGCCCCCCAGCAGGGCTCGAAAATGGCGACAGTTTCACAGATCGCAGCCCCCAGGGATGGCGAGGTCTAATCTGAATCCGCCCGTGGCCCTCACTGTGCTGGCCCCCCCCCCCCCACCCACCGGGGGGGGCCCCCCAGCAGGCCTCGAAAGTGGCGACAGTTTCACAGATCGCAGCCCCCCAGGGATGGCGAGGTCGAATTTGAATCCGCGGTGTGTACCCACTGTGCTGGGCCCCCCAGCAGGCCTCGAAAGTGGCGACAGTTTCACAGATCGCAGCCCCCCCAGAGATGGCGAGGTCTAATTTAAATCCGCGCGTGGCCCTCACTGTGCTGGGCCCCCCAGCAGGCCTCGAAAGTGGCGACAGTTTCACAGATCGCAGCCCCCCCAGAGATGGCGAGGTCTAATTTGAATCCGCGCGTGGCCCTCACTGTGCTGGGCCCCCCAGCAGGCCTCGAAAATGGCGACAGTTTCACAGATCGCAGCCCCCCCCCAGGGAGGGCGAGGTCTAATTTGAATCCGCGCGTGGCCCTCACTGTGCTGGGCCCCCCAGCAGGCCGGCCTCGAAAATGGCGGCAGTTTCGCAGATCGCAGCCCCCCAGGGATGGCGAGGTCTAATTTGAATCCGCGCGTGGCCCTCACTGTGCTGGGCCCCCCAGCAGGCCTCGAAAATGTCGACAGTTTCGCAGATCGCAGCCCCCCAGGGATGGCGAAGTCTAATTTGAATCCGCGCGTGGCCCTCACTGTGCTGGGCCCCCCAGCAGGCCGGCCTCGAAAATGGCGACAGTTTCGCAGATCGCAGCCCCCCAGGGATGGCGAGGTCTAATTTGAATCTGCGCGTGGCCCTCACTGTGCTGGGCCCCCCAGCAGGCTTCGAAAATGGCGACAGTTTCGCAGATCGCAGCCCCCCAGGGATGGCGAGGTCTAATTTGAATCAGCGCGTGGCCCTCACTGTGCTGGGCCCCCCAGCATGCCTCGAAAATGGCGACAGTTTCGCAGATCGCAGCCCCCCAGGGATGGCGAGGTCTAATTTGAATCCGCGCGTGGCCCTCACTGTGCTGGGCCCCCCAGCAGGCCTCGAAAATGGCGACAGTTTCGCAGATCGCAGCCCCCCAGGGATGGCGAGGTCTAATTTGAATCCGCCCGTGGCCCTCACTGTGCTGGCCCCCCAGCAGGGCTCGAAAATGGCGACAGTTTCACAGATCGCAGCCCCCCAGGGATGGCGAGGTCTAATTTGGATCCGCCCGTGGCCCTCACTGTGCTGGGCCCCCCAGCAGGCCTCGAAAATTGCGACAGTTTCACAGATCGCAGCCTCCCGCGGGCAAGACAGGAAGAGGCGGGAGGGGAAAAGGAGGAAGGGAGGGAGGAGGGAGGCGGGAGAAGGGGCGCGACCACACTGCTCTATTCAAAACGAATACCCAACCAAGGAGGGTTGGGGAAAATCACACCCTGGCGACGTACCCAACCCCTGCGCAAAAGCGGGGCGCAAATAGTTTAGGATACTTTATAAGGGGGCGATGACGGAGCGAGGGTTACATATGTCTGCAGACGGAATTCGGGAGACTCGCAGGACACTGGCTACAGGAAAAAGGCGTGATAAAGCTGATGATTTACAATTCCTGAGCACTCCTAGCCACTTCGAAAACGGGGATCACAGCAGGCCTCGAAAGTGGCGACAGTTTCGCAGATCGCAGCCCCGCAGGGATGGCGAGGTCTCATTTGAATCTGCCCGTGCCCTCACTGTGCTGGGCCCCCCAGCAGGCCTCGAAAATGGCGGCAGTTTCGCAGATCGCAGCCCCCCAGGGATGGCGAGGTCTAATTTGAATCCGCGCGTGGCCCTCACTGTGCTGGGCCCCCCAGCAGGCCTCGAAAATGGCGACAGTTTCGCAGATCGCAGCCCCCCAGGGATGGCGAGGTCTAATTTGAATCTGCGCGTGGCCCTCGCTGTGCTGGGCCCCCCAGCAGGCCTCGAAAATGGCGACAGTTTCGCAGATCGCAGCCCCCCAGGGATGGCGAGGTCTAATTTGAATCCGCGCGTGGCCCTCACTGTGCTGGGCCCCCCAGCAGGCCTCGAAAATGGCGACAGTTTCGCAGATCGCAGCCCCCCAGGGATGGCGAGGTTTAGTTTCTGTGCTGGGCCCCCCAGCAGGCCTCGAAAATGGCGACAGTTTCGCAGATCGCAGCCCCCCAGGGATGGCGAGGTCTAATTTGAATCCGCGCGTGGCCCTCACTGTGCTGGGCCCCCCAGCAGGCCTCGAAAATGGCGACAGTTTCGCAGATCGCAGCCCCCCAGGGATGGCGAGGTCTAATTTGAATCCGCGCGTGGCCCTCACTGTGCTGGGCCCCCCCAGCAGGCCTCGAAAGTGGCGACAGTTTCGCAGATCGCAGCTCCCCAGGGATGGCGAGGTCTAATTTGAATCCGCCCGTGGCCCTCACTGTGCTGGCCCCCCAGCAGGGCTCGCAAATGGCGACAGTTCCACAGATCGCAGCCCCCCAGGGATGGCGAGGTCGAATTTGGATCCGCCCGTGGCCCTCACTGTGCTGGGCCCCCCAGCAGGCCTCGAAAGTGGCGACAGTTTCACAGATCGCAGCCCTCCGCAGGCAAAACAGGAGGAGGCAGGCAGGAGGCAGGAGGGAGGCGGGAGGAGACGCGACCACACTGCTCTATTCAAAACGAATACCCAACCAAGGAGGGTTGGGAAAAAAATAGCCTGGCGAAGGACCCAACCATATGCAGTTGAGAGTACCGCAATTGTGAATATTTTCTTCGGTGGCGCTCCCTATGGGGCCACGAGCCGTATGAGGGGTGTGCCGAAATGCGTGGCAGTGTACACAACACGAACGAAGACGATAGGTCCGAATATGAAAGCTTGAGCGCGTGCGAGTCGGATCGCGAGCGAGTCTGATTATGAATGAATCTGCGCGCGATTGATTCTATTCGCATGAATGCGTGCATGGATACGCCCAGTGTAAATGTATGTATACGACTGTGAACAGTTTGGGTCTGCGTGACTCTCGGTACTCGTGACTCTGAGCGTCGCCTCTGCAGGGGGCTTCCCTGGGAACCCCGACGGCAGCGCCCGCGCGCCGCGACGCCCATGTCGGCACGCCACACACCTGGTGTGCGGGACGCATGCGGACGGCAGCACTGGGGCCTTCGGTGGAGCTCCCTGTGGGGCCACGAAACGTGTGAGGGGTGTGCCGAAATGGGTGTGCGGGACGCATGCGGACGGCAGCCATGGGGCCTTCGGTGGAGCTCCCTATGGGGCCACGAAACGTGTGAGGGGTGTGCCGAAATGGGTGTGCGGGACGCATGCGGGCGGCAGCACTGGGCCTTCGGTGGAGCTCCCTATGGGGCCACGAAACGTGTGAAGGGTGTGCCGAAATGGGTGTGCGGGACGCATGCGGACGGCACCCATGGGCCTTCGGTGGAGCTCCCTATGGGGCCACGAAACGTGTGAGGGGTGTGCCGAAATGGGTGTGCGGGACGCATGCGGACGGCAGCACCGGGGCCTTCGGTGGAGCTCCCTGTGGGGCCACGAAACGTGTGAGGGGTGTGCCGAAATGGGTGTGCGGGACGCATGCGGACGGCAGCACTGGGGCCTTCGGTGGAGCTCCCTGTGGGGCCACGAAACGTGTGAGGGGTGTGCCGAAATGGGTGTGCGGGACGCATGCGGACGGCAGCCATGGGGCCTTCGGTGGAGCTCCCTGTGGGGCCACGAAACGTGTGAGGGGTGTGCCGAAATGGGTGTGCGGGACGCATGCGGACGGCAGCACTGGGGCCTTCGGTGGAGCTCCCTATGGGGCCACGAAACGTGTGAGGGGTGTGCCGAAATGGGTGTGCGGGACGCATGCGGACGGCAGCACTGGGGCCTTCGGTGGAGCTCCCTGTGGGGCCACGAAACGTGTGAGGGGTGTGCCGAAATGGGTGTGCGGGACGCATGCGGACGGCAGCCATGGGGCCTTCGGTGGAGCTATGGGGCCACGAAACGTGTGAGGGGTGTGCCTGCGGGACGCATGCGGACGGCAGCATGGGGCCTTCGGTGGAGCTCCCTATGGGGCCACGAAACGTGTGAGGGGTGTGCCGAAATGGGTGTGCGGGACGCATGCGGACGGCAGCACTGGGGCCTTCGGTGGAGCTCCCTGTGGGGCCACGAAACGTGTGAGGGGTGTGCCGAAATGGGTGTGCGGGACGCATGCGGACGGCAGCCATGGGGCCTTCGGTGGAGCTCCCTATGGGGCCACGAAACGTGTGAGGGGTGTGCCGAAATGGGTGTGCGGGACGCATGCGGACGGCAGCGGAAAGGAGGAGGAGAGGAGGAGGAGGAGAGGAGGTGGGACGCGGGGCGCTGTCTCTTCAAAACGAGGACCCAACACCACAGGATGGTTGGGGGAAAAAAAACTCGTGATTCTTTCGTGACTCGAGGTCGTGATTTCTGCTGCGACGCGAACCTGTCTGGGCTGAGGTCGCGCGCGCAGCACAGCGCAGCGACTTCCCCGGCCGCAGCCCCCCGCGGTCATTGGAGCCTGTTTTTTTCTTAGGCTCGGGTAAGTTCGCTTGCATGGAATGGGGGGGGGCTGAGCTTGGAGTGAGCCGAAAGCAATTTGACGTGCGGAGATAACGCAAGTCGAAAGGCACCTGCACGCTCGTATTCGACCGAAGATGAAGAGGGGCGATGGGGGGGGGGGGGGGGGGGGCGAACGCCATGCAGGTAAACCTGCCTGGATCTAAAGGAAGACGTGCTCTTGCCAGGATCCGCGCCCTGCAGTCCGGCAACGAGGCCCGCGCCAGGGCGCCCCTCGTGAGCGGCATGGCCACGAGGCTGCAGGCGGCCGCTCCCCCCGCCAGGGGGCTCGTCTTGATGCCACCAATTTCGATTCGACTTCGACCTCGATTTCGACGTCGATTTCGATTTCGACGTCGATTTTGAATTCGATTCGATTCCTCCGATTTGATTCGACTCGATTTCGATAGCTTCCGATTCGATTTGACTTCGGATTCCGATTTGGACTCCGATTCCTTATTCTAGCCAGCCGATGCCTGCCGAGTTCGACTTCTCCCGGCTCGGCTGCCGAGTTCCGCCGATCCGAGTCATGTCGATCGCCGATTTGGCTTAGCGGCTTATCGATTCGATTCTGGGCTCTCCTGCCCCCCAGGGAGCCCCAGAGGATCCCTTAGAGGTTCGGGCGAGTGGTGCAGGCCCCGGATCCCCTCGTCGAGTCACGAAAAAATCACGACGGGCGGTTTTTCGCTATTTTTGGGGGCTTCTGGGGCCGCTACCAGGCCTCGGGACCGTCAAACGACGACTCAGGATAAATAACCGGTCACGGTGAATCGGTCGAGACCGCTGGAGGGTCGAAGTCATGAAAAATTCATGACGTCGGCGGTCTGGGGACCGAGGCATCAGATCTCAGAGAAGGAAAAAGTACCCATACTACTACCCTTCGCCCGCCTCTCGCTTTTTCGGCCTCCGGGGAGGACATCGTCGCCACCGCTGGATTCGCCTCGAGATCCTGGTCAGAACGCACCCTGGAAGAGGTCCAGGGAGCAGTGGTGTCCGTACCTTCTGGTTTCTCCCATCAGATCGAGGTCGGCTCGGGAAGGGTGCCCGTGTTCTTCGTGCCTGTTGGATGCTCTCGTGCATCCTGGGGGGAGGGTGCCTTCGGATGATGTTGTGTGTGTGTGAGTGTGTGTGAGTGTGTGTGTGGTGTGTGTGTGTTGTGTGCGTTGTGTGTGTTGTGTGTGTGTTGTGTGTGTTGTGTGTGTTGTGTGTGTGTTGTGTGTGTTGTGTGTGTGTTGTGTGTGTGTGCGTGTGTGTGTGTGTGTGTTTGCGTGTGCGTGTGCGTGTGCGTGTGCGTGTGCGTGTGCGTGTGCGTGTGCGTGTGCGTGTGCGTGTGCGCGTGCGTGCGTGTGTGTGTGTAGGCTTCCCAGATGGGGTCAGAGCAGATGGGGTCGGAGGATCGCGCTGCATCGCCGATGCATCGCCGATGCGGTTCGATGTGGGTCCTAATTTCCCCCACGCCGGCGTCGCCGATGCATCGCCGATGCATCGCCGATGACTCCATTCCCATCCAGGAGGCTGGCATCATGGGGTGTACCCAAAGTAGGGGGTGAAGAAAAGGGCCCCAAAGGGGCCCTTTGGGTGTTTTTCTTCACCCCCCAAAAGTTGGTCGCCCCCCATCACCACTCGCCCGATGAGGGATTGACGAAGTCTCGCTGGTTGGCTTTTGGGAATCAAGCTGGCGAAATCAGAGTAAACGCAGGCAATCTTCGCACGTCCGGGTGCATCGTGGTCAACCCAAAGACCTCCAGGGAAATTTCGAGCGGCCGTTCCAACGCGAGTCGAGGGACGGCAGAAGTCGTTAAGCCTGCAACGAGAGGAGGTGGAGGAGGAGGAGGGCGAGGACGAGGAAGGGGAGGACGAGGTCAAGGAGGAGGAGGACGCTGAGGAGGAGGAGGTGGAGGAGGGGCAGGAGTAGGAGGAGGATGAGGACGAGGAGGAGGTGGAGGAGGAGGAGGAGCCTTGTATGCCATCGCAATGTCTTCTTTAGATTGCATTGGCGTGCGCTATCGTCTGGTAATCTATGAGGGAGTGCCGATTTGACGTCGGGTAGTATCGATTTGGCGTCAATCGGCGTGTGTTAGCGTCGATTCGCAAGGGCCAGCAAGATGACATGGGAGGCTCCGAACGAGTTGGCGCAGAAGAGGATCCATCGCCACGAAGCAAGCGGCTCTTGGGGTCATAGTAACAGATCCGCAGGCTTTCGGCAGTTTTCGGGCCCTCGGGGCCCTCCTCCAAGGGCCCCAGGATTGTCAGAAAGCCACGCAGGATGCAGAGCTAGTCCAGGATCCGCCTCCCTCAGGACCCGCCTCCGTTTTGCCACAGGGATGCGACGCTTGGAAAAACGAGAGGGGGCCACGTGAAGGGGTGATGCACTACGATGGCGAGGGGGAGCAGGAAGATGAGGTGTCAGGTAGCAGATCATGGGAGCCTGGTATGTTTTTTGAAGTTCGGTTTTTAGCGTCGACTCGTGTCGACAAGCGTCTGGGAGTCGATGAGATAGCGCCGATTCAGCGTCTGCTAGCGTCGATCAGCGTCGATGGAGTGTCGATTAGCCTCGACGAGTGTCGACTGGCGTCGATTCGCAGGAGCCGACAAGATGGCATGGGAGGCTCCTGTGGGTTGCCACCGAAGAGGTGGCAGACAGCTCCCCGAGGAAGAGGAAGGGGGAGGCGGGCCCGCAAGCATCCCCTCGGCGGATGCCCCCGAGGACCAATGGATTCTCAGGACACGTGTGAGCCCGTCGTGGGCGACGCAGAACAAGAGCAGGGCCGATTGCGCCGACATGATCGCGTCGTAATAATAATCAGGACGGTCGGTTTTTGACCAATTTCGGCCGCGGGAGGCCTTCGCTGGGCCTTGGGACCGTCAAGCAACGATTCAGGATGAAACACCGCCCCCCGGGGAAATGGTCTGGACTTTCGGGGGCGCCGTCCTGAAAAAATCAGGACGCCACATGTCTGGGTCGCGCGTGAGCGCCATCGTTTCCAAGGTAATTAGCGTGCCGCGCTGGCGGCCCGCGTTGGCCGCGGCGTGAGGTCGCAACCGGATTTCTCGCAAGACCTGTTTTTTCCGTCGCGCGTGTACGCTCCGTTGGTAGCATGCAGCCCGTGTCGGCCTTCATCGGAATTGCGCGCGTCGCATCGAAGGTCTTCGGACGGTGGTCCAGAGGTGGGGTCCTGAGGGATGGGGTCTTGAGGATAGGCATGGATCCAAGGGTGGATTCACGCTGCTTGAGGCAACTCGTCCTTAGGACCCCATCCCTCAGGTCTCCATCTTTGAACCACCGATTCGGTGGACAACCACACGTTGGCGCTAGCGCACTCGCCGAGGATCGGCGGCGAGCGAGGGGGGAAATGAGCAGGAGAAGGCCCTCTCAGAAGTTGGCGGGACCTCTCAGAGGCCCTCGCGCCTTTGAGAAGGTTTCTGTGTCTTCGGAAAAGGATCTGAAACAAAAACTTCTCAAAAGGCTCAGTGGCTCCTGGTCTTTCTGAGAGGGCCCGCCCATCTCACTTCCCCCACCCCGGCTCGCTGCCGAGAGGAGGAGTGGGGAGAAGGGGAGAAGGAGGGGAGGAGGAGGAGGAGGAGGAGGAGGAGGAGGAGGCTGAGGAGGAAGGGGAGGAAAAGGAGGAGGAGAAGGAGGAGGATGAGGAGGAAGAGGGGAAGGAGGAGAAGGATGAGGAGGGGAAACAAAAAGAAAAAGAAACAAAAGAGAAGGACAAACAAAGGTTTTCGTCGAAGGAGGAGGAGGAGAGAAGGAGGGAAGGAGGAAGGACGGAGGGAGGGAGGGGAGGGGGGAGGGGAGGGAGGAGGAGGAGGAGGAGGAGGAGGAGGAGGAGGAGGAGGAGGAGGAGGAGGAGGAGGAGGAGGAGGAGGAGAGGAGGAGGAGGTGAGGAGGAGGAGGAGGAGGAGGTAAGGAGGAGGAAGAGGAGGAGGAGGAGGAGGAGCAGGAAGAGGAGGAGGAGGGAGGAGGAGGAGGGAGGGAGGAGCAGGAGAGCAGGAGGAGGAGGAGGAGGAGGAGAGGAGGAGGAGGAGGAGGAGGGAGGAGAAGGAGGAGGAGGAGGAGGTAGGAGGAGGAGGAGGAGACGGAGGAGGAAGAGGAGTAGGGGGAGGGAGAGAAGGAGGAGAGGAGGAGGAGGAGGAGGAGGAGGAGGAGGAGGAGAAGGAGACGGAGGAGGAGGTGGAGTAGGGGGAGGAGAGAGGAGGAGGAAGAGGAGGAGGAGGAGGAGGAGGAGGCGGAGGAGGACGAGGAGGAGGATGGCGGAGGAGGAAGAAGGGGGAGGGAGTAAGGAGGAGGAGGAGGAGGATGAGGAGGGCGGATGAGGAGGAGGAGAAGGAGGAGGAGGAGGAGAACGAGGCGGAGGAGGAGGAGGATGAGAAAGGAGGAGGAGGTGGAGAAGGAGGAGGGAGAGAGGATAGGAGGAGGAGGAGGAGGAGGAGGAGGAGGAGGAGAGGAAGAGGAGGGGAGGAGAAGGAGGAGAGGAGTGGAGGAGGGGGCGGAGGAGGAGGGGGAGGAGGAGGAGGTGGAGGGATGAGGAGGAGGAGGAGGAGAGAAAGGTGAAGGAGGAGGAGGAGGAGGAGGAGGACGACGACGAACAATAATACTTAGAAACGTAGTTTCAATACTGTAAGAAGGATAACTTCAATATTAAGGCTATTACGGACACTACGAAAATTATGATGATTACGAATAAGAAGACCACGCAGGCGCAGACGAAGACGATGAGGAGACGAAAGAGGAGGAGAAGGAGGAGGATGAGGAGGAGGTAGGAGGAGGTGGAGGAGGAGGAGGATGAGGGAAGAGGAATTTGGAGTAGGAGGAGAGGAAGAGGCGGGGGGACGAGGAGGAGGACGAAGAAGAAGACACATAATAAGAAAAGGAGGAGTAAGAGCAGGAGGGGGAGGGATAATAGAGCGGGCTCAGTTTGCAGCTGGGGCTGAGAGAGTCTCCCAATTGCTTTCCAACCCCCTTTGTGTGTTTGGGGGCTTCTGGATACAAATTGTCAGTAGGCTCTCGTGGTCAAGCATATGCAGCCCACGTCCCATTTCGCGATTGTCAGCTAGCGACCAACCTCTTCCTGATAAGGCTGCGGCCGGCTCCTGATTCCGAACCGGGATTCGCGGCCGAGGCGGCGGAGCGGGCCGAGGCCGCTTCCGGGGAGGCCAGCGCCTCCTGCGAGGCGGCGGCGGCGCGCCTCGACGCGCTGGAGGCCCACATCGCGGAGCTCGCCCACCTGGTCCAATTGCAGGGCGGAGCCCGTCCCGCCAGCGCCGCCTGGGCCTGAGACGCCCCCGAGGCCGTGGGCAGCGGTCTCGGCAGGTCTCGCCGCGTTGCTGGGCAGCCTGCTGCTGGACGGGATTAAGCGCGGGCTGAGGTGTTGCCTGCTGCCGTTGCCCTGCGTGTGCCGACGTCGAGGTGTCAGCCGTCCTCGCGAACCTCGCCAGGAGCCGGGCGAAGTACTTCAGCCAGGACGGCCAGCCCGTCGGGGTGGCGGAGTGGTGCGATAGGTTGGTGGCGGGCTTGCACGTCGCCATCTCTACACCAGCGATCCTGATCTTTGGCATGAGCGTATCTTGCTGTGGCCAGGGTCGGGCGACGCTCCCTCTCGGCTCTGGTGGTTTGTGTTGACGCCCGGCGGCGACCTGTATGTGGAGGCCATCGTCGCGGGCCTGGGCTGGGGCAGCCGTCTGGCATCCTGGACGGCGCGGGCGGCAACGCTACCATCCCAGCGGGGACGCTGTACGCCTTCAGGCACCTGCCGACCGACGAGGAGCTCAAGGAGCCCATCACGGAAGCGGTCCGCGAGGCGGACGACACCAGCATCGTGGTGTCCGCCCCATCCAGGTGGGTGTACATCCAGCGCGACGGCCAGGAGGTGCCAGTCGGCGACTTGGTGCCGCTGCCGCCGCCGCCGCCTGGCCGGGCAGACTTGCCCGCCTTGGGGACGGCGGCCCCCCCCCGCGCGCCACGTGCCTGGGCCGGGGCAGGTCTGGGTCAGCCTCGAGAGTATCCCTGAGGAGATCGCGCGGGACGACGAGGTGGGGCTCGACGAGGCCGCCCTCGTCGGCGGCGGCAGGGCGATCCACGCTCTGCCGAGCGGCGAGCGCATCGCCGCGAGGCTCGTCGGCTTGCCCGTGGGGCCGCTCCTGGACGAGTCGGGCCTCGGGGGCTCGCGGACGCTGGGGCCGTTGCTACGACTCCCACGTACAGTGCCACCTGGATTCCGGAACGGGTGTCTTTCACCACCCACCAAACCACCCCAACCCAACCCGAAGGCTCAGATTTACCCCCGATTTCCAGTGGGGGGTCGGGAAACATAGAAAAAACACATGTGGAACCCTTACCCCCCCCCAACCCGAAATTCTTTACGCTTCGCGTATCCCCACCAGCCCATCTCACAGCAGCAACTCTTGCGAAGCATGCCGACAGTCGTGTTTTTCAGGCGTGCGTCCGCTTCGGCCCGCATATCTCCCCTGTTCCTCCTTCCTCCCGCCTCCTTGTACATCCTCCTTGTGGGTGGAGCGGGAGAAGGACGAGGCGGAGGAGGGAGAGAAAGCGCTCCTCGTGATTTGAGTCGTTTGGGGTTTCTCGTCATGGTGTGAGTCGTTCGGGCCCTTCTTCCTGGTGTGAGTCGTTCGGGCTCTTCGTGGTGTGAGTCGTTCGGGCTCTTCGTCCTGGTGTGAGTCGTTCGGGCTTCTCGTGGTGTGAGTTGTTCGGGCCCCTCATCCTGGTGTGAGTCGTTCGGGCCCCTCCTCCTGGTGTAACTCGTTCGGGCTCCTCGTGGTGTGAGTCGTTCGGGGCCCGCGTCGTGGTGTGAGTCGTTCGGGCTCCTCGTGGTGTGAGTCGTTCGGGCGCCTCGTCTTGGTGTGAGGCGTTCGGGCCCTTCCTTGTGGTGTGAGTCGTTCGGGCTCCTCGTGGTGTGAGTCGTTGGGGTCTGTCGTCCTGGTGTGAGTCGTTCGGGCTCCTCGTTGGGCCTGTTGGGGGCCTCTTGGAGCTCTTGGGGCGTCTGGGGGGCCTTTTGGGGGCCTCTTGGGGGCGTCTTGGGGGCCTCTTGGAGCCTCTTGGGGCCTCTTGGGGGCCTCTTGGGAGCCTCGAGGGGACCTCGACGGGCCTCTGGGGGGCCTCTTGGGGGCCTCCTGGAGGCCTCTTGGGAGCCTCCTGGGAGCCTGTTGGGGCTATCTTGGGGTCTCTTGCGACCTCCTCAGAAGCGCTAGTAAGCGCTGACCCCGGAGAAGGACAAAATCAGCCCAACACCTGGGTAAAATCAGTGATTCTGCTAAGAAGGAAGAGGAACGCGGCCCCCTTCAGAAGGCCAAAATGGGGCCAAAACCGTAGTAAAATCAATGTTTTTTACTTCAACGACGAGTTCAGGCGCCAAACTCCCTCCCCCCCCTCGGGGCCAGAATCCTCGTGAGGGTCTTCGTTTTTTGGCCCTCCCAGGAGTCGAAAAAGACCCCCCTGAGAACACTCGGGACTCCCTGTCCAGGCCCAGGGGGAGGGGGTAGGGGGAGGGGTAAACCCCTCCCCGAAGGGGAAGAAGGGGGGTTGAGGACAGAGAGAGCTCTCTAAACCACTCACGCCCAAAGGGCTGGTGGGATTCGGGTCTTCGGGTTGGGTTGGGGTGGCCTGGTAGGTAGTCAGTCTTGGAGCTTCGCGAGGAGGCCCTCGACGACTTCCCCCTGAAGGGCGGCCGTTCCTTCCTGTGGCCACGCCTCATGGGCGCCACGCCAAGTGCCTCACCGAGGAGTCTCTGCAGGCCGACAGCACCGCGGGCCACGTCCACGATCTTCTCGGCCTGTCCATGTTTCTGAGCGTGGTGTATGGCCAGGTCGACGGGTCGAACCTGGCCTGCATGGAGGTGGTCGCCCGCGCTCACCAGCTGGTGGAGGAGAGGAAGGGCTCGATGCGAACGGATGGCCTCGAGTAAGACATCGGCCGGGAGCAGGGCGGAGCCACGCGGCGTGGAATAGTCATGGCGCCGCGCTTGGCACGCCACGCCACGCCGCCGACCAACTGGCCAAGGAGGTGGAGATCGCTACGAAGCGCAGCAAGTTCAGGGAGGAGCAGGCGGCCACGCGCGGCGACAACAGCAAGGACAACAGGAGCAAGGATAAGCACAAGGACAATAACAAGGACAGCTCGCCAACGGGGTGAGCAAGGCGGGGGCCACGCGTGGCGAGCGTGTGCCTGGTCCGCAGAGCTATCTAACTCATCCTGTTGTTGCCGCTTGGGTTGGAGATGGCGTTTTTCCCATCCAGTTCTCGCGCGGCCCCAACTTGAGGTTTTGCGAGCGCCGCGCAGGATCTATTGCATACGTTTTGAAACGAGCCAATGAGACGATCGACGCGCTAAACTTGACGGCGGAGTGCCCCTCTGTCGAGCAGGGCACCGCGGAGCCGTCTTTGAACCGGGCGCTCTGCGAGCTAGTGGTTCGGCTACATGCCGATATTTGCCTGCCTAGCACAGCGTCGCCCTGCTTCCTGCCCCTGCTTCCGCAGTCCGGGCTTGAGGAGGTGATCACAGCTGAGCAGCGGCTTTTGTTACACACACATACATATATATATATATATATATATATATATATATATGTATATATATATATGGATCCTGTTCTCAAGGGCCATAGTGGCGCGCAACATGCGTTTGTTCATGGTGGACTGGCCCGGGGATGCTTCCGCGTTGAGCGTCGCCGTCGCGACGGCGTCGCCTTGTTTTTTCATTGCCAAGATGGATGGTGGACTCCGTCTTGCGCTTGACTATCGGCGCTCGCATCAGAGGTTCACCGAGCCAGCCCCCCTCTGCGCTGTTCAGCGAGGCGAGCTTCGGCGACTTCGAGGTGGACTTGGGCGAGTCCGCTTTCTTCCAGCGCCGTCTGCCGAGCTACAAGCTGCCCCGTGTGACCACCTGCTTGCCGCGCGTCAGGGCCAGGGCCATTGGTGCGGCGCAGATCTTGGGGCGACCAGTCGAGCCGCGGGAGTGCACGCGCCCGCAGATGGCGGCGACGTCGATGGGTTGGTCGCGGGGCCTCTACATGGCGCAGCGAGCTCGCGAGCACGCTCTGGGCGACCAACCGTCTTTCACTGCGCGCCCGCGGGCTACGGATGTTCGGCCGCCTCCATCGGCGCGCGAGGGGCCAGCGCATTCCCTGCGCGTCGACAACGTTCTGCTCGCGGGCGCGGCGGCATCTGAGGCGGCCGAGCGGAGGCGAGAAGCCGCCGAGGCGTTCACTACGCAGGGGCTCGCCGCGCACGACGAGCAGGGTGCCGCCCTGGACATGGACACGCAGGGCGTTCGGCTTACAGGCGCGCCGCCCGCGGCGCAGCTGACCGACCGGCGACACTGGAGGCTGCACTATGGCATCCAGTATTTGCTGGATGCGAGACGGCGGGCAACCAGCCAGCAACGAGCTCGAGCACTTTTTCGGGCATTGCACATTTTTCAGGCTAGTTCGGCGCGAGTCGCTTGCCTCCTTCTGCGCGGTGTACGCACTTGTGCGCGCTGGCATCGTCGCGAAGGAGCCTCTTTGGCACTCGGTGACGCGAGAGCTGAAAACGCCCCAGGGCATCCTCATCCTCATCCATCGTAGTCTCGGTGCCGAGTGGTCTCGGACCGTCATCGCTACGGACGCGAGAGACACTGGTCACGCTTCGGTCATCGCCGACCTGCCGATCGACTTCGTCGAGCGAGCTGGGAGGCGGCAGGAAAGGTGGCGATATCGCCACACTCGTTGGAGGTTGCCGACCGCGAGACTGGGCGAGGGGCGCGGAGGAGCCGGAGGGCGAGGGTGGGGACGCGCGATCGATCGACGACATGCGTAAGGTTGGCGACATCGATCCGCACTTCCCCGAGATCCCCCTCAGCACGCGAAGGCGGCCAATGGGGGTTTTCCAGCGCCACGGGACCATGAGCGACCCTGGGGCCATGCGCCGGAAAGAGGCTCGAGGCGTTGCCGAGGCGATTCGAACTCATCTACACGACCCCCCTCGACGTCGGGGTAAACGGATCCCCCTGCTCGGCGACTACACTGGTCTTGCTATTGCTTCGTCCAAAGGCCGGGCTCGGGATGCCAGGCCCCTCGACATCGCGCGCAGCTGGTCGGCCTCGCTCCTGGCGACTGGCTCCGCGGTCCGCCATCGATGGGTGCCATCCGAGCTCAGCCCAGCCGACGAGCTCAGCCGCTGGCGGCGACGGGCGGGCTGCCCGCTGCCAGTCGCGCGCGCCCCGCCGGGGCTTGCCCGGGCGTCTGGCGCCCAGACCGCCGACGCCAGCGCGCGCCGCGGCATCAGCGGCGCCCCAGCTGGCGACCCGACCCCCCGGCCAGCATGGGAGGCGCCGGCAGCGGCGCGCGCAGGCAGCAGGCTGGCCCCGGCCCTGCCGCGGCCCCCGCGGCCGCCTCGTGGCGCGCGCCAACCGGGACTGCAGCCGGCTCGCAGGTCGGGGGCGCCGGCCGCGACCCATCTGGAGGCAGCCGCCTCCGGCGCGCACGCCGCATGGGGAGCCCAGGGCGGGCGCGCTCGACGTCGCGGAGCGGCGCCGGGCCCGCGCGCGGCTGGCGACTCACGGGCCGGCGCGCGACACCGCGCGGCAGTTTGGCATCGCCGAGCGCGCGGCCGTCTAGCAGCGCACTTTCACCAGCTACAACCGCTTACTGTCAGCCTTCATGACCTTCCGCGGCCTCGTCAGCTTGGCCGTGCCGGCCCACGCGCTCGACGCCCGCGTCGCGCAGCTCTTCGACCGCCTCTGCCTGCCTGGGGGGGAGGCGCCCTCGTCAGGTGAGCAACTGATCGCCGCCATCATGCTGTTCTTCCCGGACTACCACGCGCGGGGTCGGCTGCAATTGCCGCGGGCGGGGCGCGCCCTCCGCGGCTGGAAACGGCGCCTATGCCAGAACGCGTCGGCCCTTGGGCCGTCTGCCGCGCAGTGGCGATGCGCGCCCTCGCCGAGGCGGCCGTGGCCAGCCTGCCATTCGGTCCCGAGGATTCCCTGGCGTGGATCACGGTGGTTGACGCGCGCTTGCTGCCGGGCGAGGCGACGAGGCCCGCGGCGGCGCAGGTCGTGGGGCTTTGTGGGATCCTCGCGGAGGTGGCGGCGCACATCAACCCAGACTGCATGCTGAGGTCTTTCAAGACGGGCGAGATGGACGAGACCGCGATGTTCTCGGCGGTGGATCGGCACGTGCCCGATGGCGCTGGCATACCGCAGGCAGGGCCAGCCCTTGTGGCCACTCATGCTGGCGCAGCTGAAGAACCCCCCTCCCGCCCCGCCATGTGGAGTCGGGATGGTCGGGGATATCATAGTGAGGACCGGGGGGAGGGACGTTCCGCGGCGCGTTCTCACCCGCCCGCCCACCAGCGCCTAGGTTCCAGATCGCACTGCCATGTCTACAAGTATCTCATCTCTTCACTTATTCTGTCTCCATCCCAGCGTAGCCTGCTCACCGAGGTTCTGCCGCGTCAATGCCATGGCCAACTTCCTGGACCAAGGAACTCAGGCAACCCGTTGGGCCCACCTTCCACGAGGTATGCATTTACAGAAAGGTCGACTGGTCCCCCCCACTCCAAACCAGCGACCCTATTGTTGGGGCCTCCAAAAGAGCTTGCCACTGTGGCCCTCTGCCCCCTCCCTAGGAGCATGCTAACCGCTAGCCGCAGCCTACCAGTCGACCCATTTAGGCACCAGGGTCTCTACTTCCGCTTTCACGCTTCCCCACCCTCATGTCCTGGCGCCATTGCTCCTCGCGCGTGCTCGAGCCCTCGCCGCTGCACTTTCCACCTCGCGCCCTTCGACCGCGTTCTAGTTGTCCCGCGCCGCCTCGGAGTCGCCGCTGTTTGCAGGCCGTCGCTGTGCCCGTGGTCAACCCACCTCTTCCTCCTGCACGAGCCTTCCTTACCTCCTCCACGACCAAGCGCGCGGCACGAATGCCGCCTCTTGCGTCACGCCGTTTACACCGCCCTCCGCACCTAGAGGGGCGGAATGGGAGGGGGGGGGGCCATAGAGGGGCAGGTTGCGGGGTGTGGGGGAGAGATCTGTTTTTGTTTAGCCCGCGTGCGCACGTGCGCACCCACCTCCGCCGCTCCTTGCTCCTCTCCCGCATAACCTATTTATTTATATACCTCCCTTCGCGTTAGCTGCGCAGCGTGGTCTACAACTCGTGCGTTCATTATTGTTGTTTCTCTTCTGGGCCCCTGTGGTATTCGGTTATGTCAGTTTCTCTTCCCTGGCGTTATGGGCTTAAACTTGCGTTAGGTAGACCACCGCAGCCGTTGCGTCAGGCGCTTCTCCGTGCCCTCGCATTGGTGCGTTACGGCTGCTGCTTCCCATTCGATTATACCGTTCTTTATTTTCACCTTCTCTTGAATGCACTCCCATTCCACATCGGGCAGTCAGCCGGGGTGGGGGGGGGCAGGACAGGTGGCTGCAAGTCGACGACGTTCTACTGCCATGAGAGTGAGTTCGGAGGAGGAGAAGGAGGAGGAGGAGGAGGAGGAGGAGGAGGAGGAAGAGGAGGAATAATAATAATAATAATGCTAAGGAGAAGAAGAATAATAAGAAGAAGAAGAATAACAAGAGGAGGGGGAGGAGGATATGGAATAGGAGGACGATGAGGAGGAGGTGAGGGAGGAGGAGGAGGAGGAGGAGGAGCAGGAGCAGGAGCAGGAGCAGGAGCAGGAGCAGGAGCAGGAGCAGGAGCAGGAGCAGGAGCAGGAGGAGGAAAAAGAGGAGCAGGAGGAGGAAAAGGAGGAGCAGGAGGAGGAGGAGCAGGATAATGAGGAGGAGGTGGAGGAGGAGGGGGAGGAAGGGAAGGAGGAGGAGGGGGGAGGAAGGGAAGGAGGATGAGGAGGAGGAGGAGGAGGAGGAGGAGGAGGAGGAGGGGAGGAGGAGGAGGAGGAGGAGGAGGAGGAGGAGGAGGAGGAGGAGGAGGAGGAGGAGGAGGAGGAGGAGAGGGAGGAGGAGGAGGAGGAGGAGGAGGAGGAGGAGGAGGAGGAGGAGGAGGAGGAGGAGGAGGAGGAGGAGGAGGAGGAGGAGGAGGAGGAGGAGGGAGGAGGAGGAGGAGGAGGAGGAGGAGGAGGAGGAGGGAGGAGGAGGAGGAGAGGAGGAGGAGGAGGAGGAGGAGGAGGAGGAGGAGGGAGGAGGAGGAGGAGGAGGAGGAGGAGGAGGAGGAGGAGGGAGGAGGAGGAGGAGGAGGAGGTGGAGGAGGAGGAGGAGGAGGAGGAGGAGGAGGAGGAGGAGGAGGAGAGGAGGAGGAGGAGGAGGAGGAGGAGGAGGAGGAGGAGGAGGAGGAGGAGGAGGAGGAGAGGAGGAGGAGGAGGAGGAGGAGGAGGAGGAGGAGGAGGAGGAGGAGGAGGAGGAGGAGGAGGAGGAGGAGGAGGAGGAGGAGGAGGAGGAGGAGGAGGAGGAGGAGGAGGAGGAGGAGGAGGAGCTGCTGGTATCCTCGCCGCCGGGAGAGGCGTCCTGGAGAGGCGGGGCGTCGCCCGCGGGCCGCGGGAGGGGGCGCGCGCCCGCGCCGCGAGGACGTCGCGCAGCCGTCGCCGTGGGACTCGGCCGCCAGCGGGGTGCTCCCCGCGCGACGCGCCGCCGCGCCCGCCCTTCGGAGGGCCCGGGCGGGCGCGAAGTAATCAGGGCCACGACATGGGGAGGAGGGGGGTCGGAGTGTTTTCCCCGGCTCGCCGCCGCGGCCGCCCCTCGGATGGCCTGGGCGGGGGGGGCGTCGACACTGGGCGCGACTTCACCCGCACGCGCGTGCACACAGGCACACACAGGCACACGCCCACACGCACACGCGCGCACACACGCACGCACGCACGTATACGTACACACATGCACAGGCCACGCACTACAGCTGACCAAAGGAACCACAGCAATCACAACGCCCAAGCTAGAAACAGCAACTACTCGGGCATCTAGGGAGTCTATGCAACTGCACCCCACTTGCGCATAGTTGTGCTGGGTGCGAGTCCATGCGCGCGTGCGAACGCAAGCTCAGAGAAGCGGCGCTTCCCGTTCTTGTCCGGGTAGGTTCCCCTCGAAATGGCCATTTCGTTCGAGACATGTTCGAACAATTGAGACGATGAAGCCGTGTGGTTAAGACGTCTTTTGTTAAACATGAGGCTCTCGCTCGAGACATCCTCTGACAAATGAGAGACTCAGTTCGCTCACGAAATTCAGCAAATCGTTTGAAATTGCCGTTTTATTCGAGGCATTCTCGAAACATTGAGATGGTGAAGCCGTGTGGTTCAGACGTCTTTTATCAAACATGAGGCTTTGGCTCGAGACATTCTCGGGAACGGCACTCGCAGCATCTTAGCTCGAGGTCCTGTCTCCTCCGTCTCTGAGGTCTCTTCCGTCTCTGAGGTCTCCTCCGTCTCTGAGGTCTCCGTCTCCTCCGTCTCCTCCGCCTCTGAGGTCTCCTCCGTCTCTGAGGTCTCTTCCGTCTCTCCTGCGTCATCTTCCTCCTTCTCCTCTTCCCCCTCCACCTCCTCCTCCTCTCCTCTCCGTCTCTGAGGCCTCCTCTGTCTCCTCCGTCTCTGAGGTCTCTTCCGTTTCTGAGGTCTCCTCCGTTTCTTCCGTCTTCTCCGTCTTTAAGGTCTCTTGCGTCTTTGAGGTTTCTGGGGTCTCTGAGGTCTCTTCCGTTTCTGGGGTCTCTAAGGTCGCATCCGTCTCTGAGGTCTCCTCCGTTTCTGAGGTTTCTGAGGTCTCCTCCATCGCTGAGGTCTCTTCCGTCTCTGAGGTCTCCTCCATCTCCTCCGTCTCCGTCTCCTCTTCCCCCCCTACTCCTCATCCTCCTCCTCTAGCTCCTGCTCCTCCTCCCCCTCCTCGTCCCCCTCGTCCTCCTCCTCTTTCTCCTCCGCCTCAATCTCTTCCTTTTTCATCACGCACGCACGCCGCGCATCTCCCCCGCCCATCGTCCCCGTAACACATCCCGCACGCACGCCGCGCCTCCCGCCCGCCCGTCGCCCCCATAACACATCCCGCGCGCACGCCGCGCATCTCCCCCGCCCGTCGCCCCCATAACACATCCCACACGCACGCCGCACATCCCCCCCTCCCGTCGCTCCCATATCACAACCCTGCACACACGTGCGCACACACGCACACAGCCGCTCACACACTGTGTGGGGATACACAGGCACGCGTACATACACGCACGCTCGCACCAGGGTAACCACAGCAACCACAGGCAACCCCGAAGCTCTTGGCGTGCTCAACCAGACATTATCTGACACGACTTTGGGACACAGCGGCGCGTCCCGTTCTTGTCCAGTCAGTGTCCCCCAAATTTAAGCGGTTCGCTCGGGACATCCTCGAAACATTGAAATGTTGAAGCCGTGTGGTGAAGACGTTCTTTGTTAAAATGAGGCTATCGCTCGAGACATCCTCGAAACATGAGCTACTGAGCTCGCTCACGAAATTCAGCCACTCGTTGGGAATTCCCGTTTCGCTCGAAACATCCTCGGACAAATGAGATGTTGAAGCCGTGTGGTTACGACGTCTTCTGTCAACAATGAGGCTATCGTTCGAGACATCCTCGGAAAACGACACTCGCAGCATCTTTGCTCGAGATCCTGTCTCCCCCGTCTCGTTCGTCTCCTCCGTCTCTGAGGTCTCCTCCCTCTCTGAGGTCTCCTCCGTCTCTCCTCCGTCTCCTCCGTTATCCTCTTCTTTCTCCTCTTCCCCCTTGTCCTCCCCCTCCTCCGTGTCCTCCTCCTCTCTTCTCCGTCTCTGAGGTCTCTTCCATCTCTGAGGTCTCCTCCATCTCTGAGGTCTCTTCCGTCCCTGGGGTCTCCTTCGTCTCTGAGGTTTCTGATGTCTCTGAGGTCTCTTCCATCTCTGAGGTCTCTTCCGTCTCCGTCTCCTCCTCCCCCCCTCCTCCTGCTCGTCCTCCTCCTCCTCTTGCTCTTGCTCTTCCTCCTCCCCCTCTTCTTCTCTGAGGTCTCCTCCGTCTCTGAGGATTCTCCGTCTCTGAGGTCTCTTCCGTATCTGAGGTCTCCTCCGCCTCTGAGGTCTCTTCCGTGTATGAGGTCTCTTCCGTCTCTGAGGTCTCCGTCTCCTCCTCCCCCCCTCTTCCTGATCCTCCTCCTGCTCCTCCTCCTCCCCCTCCTCTTCCTCCTCGTCCTCGTCCTCCTCCTCCTCCTCTTCCTCCTCCTCCTCAATCTCTTCCGTTTTCATCCCGCACGCACGCCGCGCATCCCCCCCGCCCGTCGCCCCCATAACACATCCCGCACGCACGCCGTACATCCCCCCCGCCCGTCGCCCCCATAACACATCCCACACGCACGCCGCACAACCCCCCCTCCCGTCGCTCCCATAACACAACCCTGCACACACGCGCGCACTCACGCACACAGCCGCTCACACAGGAACAAACACAGGCACGCGTACATACACGCACGCTCGCACCAGAGCAACCACAGCAACCACAGGCAAGCACTAAGCTCTTGATGTGCTCAATGAGACGTTATCTGACAAATCTTGTGGACACAGCGGCGCGTCCCGTCCTTGTCCGGTCAGGTTCCCCCACAATTAGGCGGTTCGCTCGAGGCATCCTCGAAACAATTCAATGTTGAAGCCGTGTGGTTAAGACGTTTTTTGGTCAAAAATGCGGCTCTGAGGGACAACCGGCTGTTGATTTTCGGGGCCAATCGCTTGACGGATGACGGGAGGCGTTTTCTCAAGGCCTTGGTTCAAGCGATTATGTAGCTTTTCTTCGTGTCAGCGGGGTCGCAAGCCCCCGCACAGCATGATGGCAGATCGATGGCGCGACATGTTTCGTCGTTTCTCTTCTTTCTGTGCGCCATCGCACGCCGAATTGAACCACGCTGGAGGGCCGAGCGTTCGGTGGCGGCACGACCACCGTGGAGCCCCATGCCGTCCAACGACGACTACGACGGGGGCGAGCCAGTGCAAAGCCTGGGCACATCCTACAGTACCTACCGCGCCGCGCTCGCCAGAGGGTGGGCGGGGCACTGGGGCGACCGCCTAACATGTTGGGATACAGTGGCGAACCGTTGCAGCTGGATCTCACACGACTTCCCTGTCCTCATGCGTCACTGTTACAGTTGTTGGGCCAGGAGCAGCATGGGTTCTATAGTTTTGCGATGTGCAATCGCGGTGGAGCAACATTGTTTCTACATATTTGTTACAACTGGGTCCATTGGCTGGTCATTCGTCGCCGTCTTGCACGTGTCGCAACAAGGAGTATCAGAGCAAGTGTCTGGTGACTTTGAGTTCGGCTCTGTCAGACTATTATATGTTACACTTTCCGTGTGCTCAGTTGTCTCTTGTTCTTCGTGCACTCGCAATGCATCGCATGACGCTGCTACCTCTGCTCTGCTGGGAAAGGCGGTATGCCTTCCATGCGCGTCACTTTCGCTTGCCTTCTGTGTCTCTCTGCTGGTTTTCCGCCGCGGCTGCAGCGGCATGCCGCCTGTCCCGTGGCCAGAGGGCCATGGCCAGTCGCGCGTGCCCGCCAGCAGAGGGCGGTAGCCACACATGATACATCCTAGATACACACGTGCGCGGGTCACCCCAGAGCGGGCGGGCCTTGTCGAGGGCTCGCGAGACCTCTGTCTGAATCGGGGTTGCGTCTTCAAAAAAAGCGCCTTATCAAGGTCCTGGCTCGAGCAGTTCCCGGCGTTGCCCGCGCGTCGGCGGGGTCGCGAGCCCCCGCGCAGCATGCGCGCAGTCGATGGCGGGACGCGTTTCGTTTCTCTTTCTTCTTTGCGCCATCGCTGGCTGAATATACCTGCGCTTGAGCGCCGAGCGTTCGGCGACGGCACGATCGCCGCGGAGCTCCACGAAATCGACTGACGCCGATGATGGGAGCGAGCCAGTGTACAGCACAAGGGCTATCACCGCGCCTGCCGTGCCATTCTCGCCAGAGGGCGAGCGCGGCCGTGGTCTGACCTCTATGAAGGCCAGGGCGCCGTGGCGCGTCGACGCCATGGGGTTGCTCAACTTGGCGACGCATCAGTTGCAGCAGCCATGGGGGAGGCGTGCGTGCCCATGTGTTGGGGCGCGTCGGGGCCTCGATCAGCTCCTTGTTTTGCTTTGGCCCGGTCATTGATTCGAGGAAGCAAAGGATGATCCCGACACCACAGGCCATTGTGTACGCTAAACGCCAGCCTACGGACCAACGTACCTGCTTCTTCGACGCAACGGAGTTGAGGGCCCTCAGCAAGGTCTGCCCCCGGCTGCGCAACAAAGCGGACATCGCGCCCACCAGATGGCTCGTGTGGGACCCGACTGTAACCAAGTGGTTTGGCTTCCCTTGCGCCTACATCGGGTGGTTTGCGGTCGACTACACCAACCAATTCCGTGACATTCGGATCAAGCAGAGTCGGAAGTTGGCGCAGTACTCCTCCGTGGCCCGTGAGAGCTGGCAGTGACCGCAGGACTTAGACTCGGCCAAGTTTTGTAATCTCGCCCTGGTGAGGTTTCAGCTGTTGCGCAATTTACGTTTGCGTTTCTTTGTCCCCAACGCTGGCGCGTCTCTTGCCTTTTCCCTGTTCTCTGGCCTGCTACGTTGGTGACTTCGACTTTGGCTCGGCCCGCAGCCCGCAAACAGGTGGTCGATATGTCTGTCTGCCGCCCTCGTTTCGCCATCCTGGAGCGTTGCCGACTTTGCTCTGCTGATAAGAGCGGCTCCAGCATCGGTGCGCTATGCTTTTCCGCGCCTACCGCGCTGCGCCGTTTTGCGTTTCCCTGCCTGCCACCGCGGCCAGAGGGCCAGGTGCTGATGCGCGAGCCCCCCACCAGAGGGCTGTAGCTTCGTATGCGACGCCAGCAGGTGCACATGCGCGCAGGTCGACCGCGCGGTCGGCCTTGCGATAGCTCGCGAGACCTCTAGATTTGGGGATGCGGCAGCATAGCAAAAAGCGCCTTCTCGGAACGAGAAGGTGATGTTAGCTTTCTAGCCGCATTGAATCAGGTATAACTGAACAACAAACTCGCGAGGGACAACTGGCTGCCGGCTGGACAGATCAGTCGCTCTGCGGATCGCAGGGGGCGCCTTCTCGGAACAAGAAGGTGACGGGGGCGAATTAGCATTATTGAACAAGGTAAACATAAAACACAAACTCGCGAGGGACAACTGGCTGGCGGCTGGAAAGACCAGTCGCTTGGCGGATGACGGGGGGCGCCCTCTCGGAATGAGAAGGTGATGGGAGCTTTCTAGCATTATTGAATCAAGTATAAATGAAGGACTAACTCGCGAGAGAAATGGCTACCGACTGTCGGGGCCAATCGCTTGGCGGATTACGGGAAGCGCCTTCTCGGAACGAAAAGGCGGCGGGAGCTTGTTAGGCCAAGCTTTCGAACAGCGAATAAAGAACAAAGTCGCGAGGGACAACTGGCTCTTGATTGCACGGGAGTTCTGCTCGGTGGATTACGGAAACCGTTTTCTCGGAACGAGAAGGTGGTGGGAGTTTGTTAGGCCCAGTTTTCTAAGATTCCATGCAGGACAAACTTGCGAGGGACAACTGGTTCGTGATAGCACGGGGTTGCGGGAAGCGCCTTCTCGGAACGAGAAGGCGATGGGAGTTTGATAAGCCAAGCTTTCTAGGAACAAATAGAGGACAAACTCGCGAGGGACTCGGACCCAAACATTGCACGGGACTATTCGTTCGGCGGGTTCCCCTCTTTTTTCGGGCGTGTCGTTCACGACATCCTCGGAGAAGTGAGATGCTGAAGGAGCTGTTTGCAAGGCGTTTTCTGTCGAAAACGAGGCTTTTGCTCCAGACATCCTCGAACAATGGAGATGTTGAGGTCGTTCCCGGAACCTTGCCAAATATAAACACATGTTGTTTCGCTAGAAGCATCTTCGAACAAATAAAGTGTTTGATGGGGTTGTTTGTAAGACGTTCTCTGTTGAACATGAGGTTTTCGAGACATCCTCGAAACATGAGCTACTTAGCTCCCTCACGGAATTCAGCGAATCGTTGGAAGTTGCCGTTTCGCTGGAGACATCCTCGGACAATTGAGATGTTGAGGCCGTGTGGTTAAGACGTCTTTTGTTAAACATGAGGCTTTTGCTCGAGACATCATCGGAAAAAAAGGGTGCCATAAAAAACTCCCCGAAGAACCAAAGGCAACCAGTGAAGAAAGTGGTTCCCTAAGAACGACCTGTGACGCAAGCAAGCTGATACGACCATGGCTCCCAAGAGCGAACGGTGACAAACACAGCTCTTTTCATGAAGTATCCGAAGGGCGATCGGCAACGTGACAAGCTCTTCACACAAAGGTTCTCAAGAGCGAAAGGTGCCATGAGCTATTCGGGAGGGTCGCCCCCCCAGAGAACCACAGGTAAGCAGTGAACACTAACGCTCCCTAAGAGTGACCTGTGACGTAAACGAGCTGGTACGACCAAGGCTCCCAAGAGCGAGCGGTCCGTAGCCATGTCGGCTCAAGGCTCTTATCGTCAGGTGTTTTTCATTAGCGGCGGTCTGTGCACGATTCGCCCGCGGCCCAAGGAGGTTTTTTCGCGATGGCAACTGCGGAGAGCACCGTGACGCTGTCCATGGACGAGGTGGCCAAGCACAACACGAAGGAGGACTGCTGGGTGGTGCTCTATGGCAAGGCCTACGATCTGGGGAAATTCGCCAAGGTGCATCCTGGGGGGGCGAAGCTGATCTTCGACTGCGCCGGGAAGGATGCGACCGCCGTGTTCGACCCCATCCACCCCAAGGACATCATGCAGAAGCTGCTGAAGCCCGCCCTCACCATGGGCGTCGTGGACCCGGCCACCATCCGGGAGGAGCACAAGGCGAAGCCGCCAGAGAAGGCGGCTCCCGCCCCGAAGAGTGCGGCGCCAGCGGTCGCGGACGGCGAGGCGCAGATCGTGGAGTTCGTGAAGCCGCCGCTCGCCGCGATGCTGAACACGTTCGACTTCGAGTCGGTCGCCCGGGAGGTCATGGAGTCGCAGGCCTGGGGCTATTATTCTAGCGGCGGTGACGACGAGATCACCCTCCGCGACAACCACATGGCTTTTCAGCGCGTCACGATGCGGCCGCGCATCCTCGTGAACGTTTCGGAGATCGACCTCACCACCAGCTTCCTGGGCGTGTCGTCCGCGCTGCCGCTGTACTTCACCGCAACCGCCCTCGCGAAGCTGGCCCACCAGGACGGCGAGGTGGCCATCGTGAAGGCCGCCAGGAAGGCTGGCGTCCCGTACATGCTGCCCACCCTCAGCTCCTACACCTTGGACGAGATGTTGGACGCGCGCGCGCCCGGCCAGGAGCTCTTCTCGCAGCTGTACGTGAACCCGGAGCGCTCCCGGACGCAGGAGTACGTGGAGAAACTCGAGAAGAACGGCGTTCGCGCCCTTTTCGTCACCGTGGACGCCCCACAGCTTGGGCGGCGCGAGAAGGACATGCGCAACAAGTTCACCCAGCAGGGCTCCGACGTGCAGGGGGACGACGAGGCGGAGGGCGAGGTGGACCGCTCGCAGGGTGCCACCCGGGCGATCAGCAGCTTCATCGACCCCAGCCTCAATTGGGAGGACGTGCCTTGGCTGCAGTCCATCACCAAGATGAAGGTGCTCCTCAAGGGCGTGCAGTGCGGCGAGGACGCCGTGCAGGCGTACAAGGCCGGCCTCGCCGGGTGCGTGCTCTCGAACCACGGCGGCAGGCAGTTGGACACTTGCCGCTCAGGGATCGAGGTGCTGCCCGAGGTCATGGGGGCCCTGCAGGCGGCGGGCTACAAGAAGGAGGACTTCACCGTCTTCATCGACGGCGGCATCCGGCGGGGCGCGGACATCTTCAAGGCCGTGGCCCTCGGCGCGGCCGCCTGCGGCATCGGCCGCCCAGTGCTCTACTCCCTCGCTTCCTACGGCGAGAAGGGCATCGTGCGCATGGTGCATATGCTGCAAGACGAGCTGCAGATGGTGATGCGCCTCAGCGGCACCGCGAGCATCCCGAGCATCACGCCCAACCACGTCATTACCAGGAACCTGGCCGACCACATCGTCCCGCTGCCGCAGGACAACCTGGTGCAGGGCACGTACATGCCGCTCATGCCGGCGGCAAGGCTGTGAGTTCGGCGCGGTGCCCAGCGCCACGTTGGTGCGTGGGCCCGCTGCCCTCATGGGCCCAGCGCTTGTGTGTGCACCATTGCCTGCCGGGTTTGGTCCCGGGTCGTTTTCTCCATTGGGTGTTTGTTTGGGGAGGCAGAGACTCAGTCTATGCCCTTCGCGAATTCGACTCGGCCGTTCTGGCTTCGCGCGGCGCGGCTAAGGTGCGCCCAAACAGTTTTCCCGTGGCGTCCGGCGCCGGCCGAACGTTTGGTCAGATGGGCGGCCAGACGTTCTGTAAGATAGTTTCTTAGTGCCCATCGTGGATACGCTCAGGGTGGTTTCATGTCCGAGTCGTCGGTGCCCTAGCAGTGAACAGAGCTGTTCGTGTCGAGTAGACCATGTTTCTCCATAGTGACTTTCGTAACAGACCGTGTGCCTATCGAGAGCAATCTCTCGAGCAAGAAAAAGGCTCCCAAGAGCGAGCGGTGACAAAACAAGGCTCTTCGCATCAAGGACCCAAAGAGCGGGCGGTGACGTAACAAGCTCTGCACTTCAAGACCTCAAGAGCGCAGGGTGCCATGAACCATCTCAGGCAATCTCTGAGTTCACTGGTTGTCTGTGGTTCTGCCATGGGGCGACCCCCCGAAGAACCACAGGCAAGAAGTGAATACAGTGCTTCCCTGAGAGCGACCCTTGACGTGAACGAGGTTGTACGACCAAGGCTCCCAAGAGGAAAACGCCTCTTCACATCAAGGCTCCCCAGGGCGAGCGGAAACATATCAAGCTTTCGGCACCAAGGTTCTCAAGAGCGAAGGGTGCCATGAGCTATCTCAGGCCATATCTGCGTTCACTGGTTGCCTATGGTTCTTCGGGGGGTCGACCTTCCCGAGGAGCCACAGGCAACCAGTGGACATTGAGACTCCCTAGAGTAATAGCGACCTGTGACGTAAACAAGCTGGTACGTCCAAGGCTCCCAAGAGTGAACGGGCAGGCGCGGTTTCTTTTGTTGGACAGACACACCTACCCAGAACAAGAGCGGGAAGCGCCGCGTTTCGCTCGAGACATCCTCGAACAAGTGAGATGTTGAAGGAGCTGTGTGCAAGGCGTTTTCTGTCGAAAACGAGGCTCTCGCTCGAGACATCCTCGAAACATGGAGATGTTGAGATCGCTCCCGAAACCTAGTCAAGGGTAAAAAAAGGCAGTTTCGCTCAAGAGATCCTCGAACACTTGAGATGTTGGAGGGGCTGTTTATAAGACGTTCTCTGTTGAAAACGAGGATCTCGCTCGAGACATCCTCAACAAAATGAGCTACTGAGCTCGCTCACGAAATTCAGCGAATCGTTGGACATTGCCGTTTCGCTCGAGACATCCTCGGAAAATTGAGATGGGCCGTGCAGTTAAGACGTCTTCTGTTAAAAACAAGGCTCTCGCTCGAGAAATCCTCGGAAAATTGTATTCGCATCATCTTAGCTCGAGATCCTGTCTCCTCCGTCTCTTCCGTTTCTGAGGTCTTCTCCGTCTTTGAGGTCTCCGTCTCTTCCGTCTCTGAGGTCTCTTCCGTCTCTGAGGTCTCCTCCGTCTCTACTCCGTCTCCTCCGTCATCTTCCTCCTGCTCCTCTTCCCCCTCCTCCTGTTCCTCCTCCTTCTCCTCCTCCTCCTCTCTTCTCCGTCTCTGAGGTCTCCTCCGTCTCCTCGCAAGAGCGGAGAGTGCCATGAACCATATGGGGTCGCCTCTTGCGAACTCCTCCGTCTCTCTCGTTCCCCGACAGCCGCCCGGTGACGTAAACCATATTCGACACCGAGGCTCTCAAGGGCGAGCGCCGACGTACCAATCTCTTAGCACCGAGGCTCCCAAGAGCGGGCGGTGACGTAACACATTCTTCACATCAAGGCTCCCAAGAGCGAATAGTGCAATGAATCATTTCGGGCCATATCTGTTTTCACTGGTTGCCTGTGGCGCTGGGGCGGGGCGACCCCCCGAGGAACCACAGGCAACCAGTGAACACTGTGGCTCCCTCATAGCGACCTGTGACGTAAACGAGCTGGTACGACCAAGGATCCAAAGAGCGAACGGTGGCAAAACAGGCTCTTAACATCAAGGCTCCCAAGGGCCTGCGGCAACGTAATAAGCTCCTAACAGCAAGGCTTTCGAGAGCAAAGGGTGCAATGACGGCCCCCCGAAGAACCATAGGCAACCAGTGAACACAGTGGCTCCCCAAGAGCGACCTTTGACGATATTCAACAAACTGATACGACCATGGCTCCCAAGAGCGAGCGGTGACAATCAGAGCAGGGCTCTTCACATCAAGGATCCGAAGGGCGAGCGGCAACGTAACAAGCTCTTAACACACATGCTCTCAAGAAAGAAGTGTTCCATGGGCTATCTCGGGCAATTTCTGTGTTCACTCGTTGCCCGTGGTTCTCCAGAAGAGCTGTTTTGGACAATTGAAGTTTTGTGACATGTGTTTCGTGTTAATACGTCTTCACACGTAAGACGCAGCGACCTCCATAGCATATACATATCCACGTGCTGGCACACTACGCACTAACCATATGCATACCGTGTTCCCCCCCCCCCGTCCCCCCCAGAACACGCCCCGATGCACGCCGTGCACCCCCCTGCCCTCACCCCAGTACACGCCCCGCACGCACGCCATATACCCCCCCGTCCCGCCCGCCCAGCACACACGCGCGCACAAACGCACACAACCGCACACACAGCCGCACGCGCGTGCACACAGGCACACACAGGCACACGCACACGCGCGCACGCACATACGCATACACGCACATATACGTACACACATACACAGGCCGACAGCTGACCAAAGCAACCACAGCAATCACAAAGCCCAAGCTAGAAACGGCAACCACCAGGGCATCTAGGGAGAATCTGCAACTGCACGCACCCCACTTACGCATAGTTCTTCTGGGTGCGAGTCCATGCGCGCGTGCGAACGCAAGCTCTGAGAAGCGGCGCTTCCCGTTTTTGTCCGGGTAGGTTCCCTTTTTTCGGGCGTTTCGTTCGAGACATCTTCGGACAAGTGAGATGTTGAAGGAGCTGTTTGCAAGGCGTTGTCAGTCGAAAACGAGGCTCTCGCTCGAGACATCTTCGAACAATGGAGATGTTGAGGTCGCTCCCGAAACCAAGCCAGGTATAAAACAAGGGCCGTTTCGCTCGAGACATCCTCGAACACGAGATATTGGAGGAGCTGTGTATAAGACGTTCTGTGTTGAAAACGAGGCTCTCGCTCGAAACATCCTCGAACCCTGAGCTACTGAGTTCGCTCACGAAATTCAGCGAATCGTTGGAAAGCGAGCGGTGACGTAACAAACTCTCCACACCAAGGCTGCCAAGAGCGAATGGTGCCGTGAACCATCTCGGGCCATATCTGCGTTCACTGGTTGCTTGTTGTGCTGGGGTGGGGCGACCCCCCGAGGAACCGCAGGCAACCAGTGAATACAGTGGCTTCCTAATAGCGACCTGTGACGTAAACGCGTTGGTGCGCCCAAGGGTTCAAAGAGCGAACGGCGGCAAAACAGGCTCTTAACGCCAAGGTTCCCAAGGGCCTGCGGCAACGTAAGAAGCTCTGAACAGCATGGCTCTCAAGAGCGAAGGGTCGACCGCCACAATAACCACGGGCAACCAGTGAACACTGAGGCTCTCGAATAGCGACCTGTGACGTAAACAAGCTGGTGCGACCAATGGTCCCAAGAGCGAACGGTGACAACACAGGTTCTTATCATCAGGGCTCCCAACGGGGAGCGGCAACGCAACAAGTTGTTAACACCAAAGCTGTCTAGAAGTAAGGATGACGTAACAAGCTCTGCACACCAAGGCTCGCAAGAGCGGAGGGTGCCATGGACCATTTCGGGTCGCCTCTCGCAAAGCAGTCAATGCACCAGTTCCGCCCGCACCACCAATATTTCGCCCTGCCTGCTCTCTCTCCTTGCGCGCGCTGTCTGCCTGCTGTGATGACTGACTACCTCTGCCCCCGCAACTATATTATGTTTGCCCTAGGGAAACGGAAAAGGAGCGAGCCTGCGGCGCGCGCGGGTGCGTCGGCCGGCGGGCCGGCCTCCTCCCTTCAGTGCTACCCTAGTGTATGCTTATGCTTGACGGCACGATCCTTTCTTACCCATGCCACCTGCGGAGCCCACTGACCATGATATACGATCGGAAAATATATTGCAGGGGGTATGAGTGTCCAGGCAAAAGACTGGTTATCAGCCGAAACGACGGCACAACCGCTCGCCTCGCAGAGCATGGGATCGCAAGAAGGAGCGTTCGGACGAATAGAAGATCGAATGCCTTCCGAGCGTAACGGAAGTATAGGCGCCTCAACGAGGCGACCTAATCTTCTCGATTTCCCCAGAAAGAAAGCATCAGAGATTGCGTTTGGCTTAACAGAAGGGAAAGAGCGTGTTCTACCGCTGCTGGCGGAAAACCGGGGGGGGGTCACTACCGGTTCGAACCCCTCCCCCCCCCCCCCTCCGGAAAACCGGAAGGATCACTACCGGTTCGAACCCCTCCCCCCCCCCCCCCCCCCCCCTGCTCATCATGAACGGGGGGGGGTCACTACCGGTTCGAACCCCTCCCCCCCCCCCCCTCCGGATCTGGAAAACCGGGGGGGGTCACTACCGGTTCGAACCCCCCCCCTTCGAAAACCGAGTGGGGGTGCGGACAGTGGTGGGGACGGTGTTGGTGGGGACAGTGGTGAGGGGATAGCGGGACAGTGGCGGGGACAGTGCCCTGAGTCTCCACCTTCCATACCTTCCGCGCGGAAGGTATGGAAGGTGTTTTCGTGTCTGATTTTGTCTGCTTTGTCTTGTTTTGTCTGTTTTGTCTTGTTTTGTCTGCTTTCGCTTGGTTTGTCTTCTTCGTCTTGCTCATGCGTTGTACAACTTCGGCGACACATGCGCTTGTGCATGCGATCACGCGATCGTTGATCATTTTCAAAACCTAAACAACTTCTAACTCACCCATATATCATCTTACATCCATAATCTACATCATCATTCCTCATCTTCCGTTCCACATCATAGTCGTGTCCTTCATGGTTCGTTCTAGTCTTGGGGTCTTGGTGTACTCTTGGGGTCTTGGGGTCTCGGGGTTCATCCTGGGGTCTTGGGTTCCTCGCGGGTCTCGGGGGTTCTCTTGGGGTTTTGGGGTCTGGGGGGTCCTCTTGGATCTCGGGATTGGGCGGCAGGCCATAGGGGTCCCAGCTGGGGCGCCGACGGTGGAGGGTCTTCTTGGGGGTCGTCTTGGGGACGACGAGAACGACGACGACGACGAGTTGATCGGCCAGTCGGGCTCAGACGAGCTGAAGGCCAGGGAGGACGACGACGACAGCAGAGTTCAGGTTCAAGGATAGGATCAGTTCGCTGGCTTTGTTTTTTCCTTCCCATGAGCACGGAGGTGCAGTCTGTTCTAACTCGCGCGCTCCACGTGCTGCCGCCCGCCGCGCTTGACAGCGGCACCCTGTGCAGTTGGAACACGGGCGGCAAGAAAAGGTGCAAGGGCCTCCCAGAGTACATCCTAGCGAGTGGCTGGTGGAAAGCATTGAAGCTGTGTGAGTCGGCCAGTCCCAACTTGCGCATCGATCTGACGGACTGGGAGGGTGCTGTGCTGCAGGTGATCGGGGCAAAGTTCTCCCATCAGAAGTGCATGGAGGAGGCCAAGAAGATCCTGGATCTGGTAGCTGGGTGGAGGCGGGTCATCAGGAGCCCATGGGTCAAACTAGGATGAGGAGGAGGAGGAGGAGGAGGAGGAGGAGGAGGAGGAGGAGTAGGAACAGGGGTAGGAGGAGGATGCGGAGGAGGAGGAGAAGGAGGAGGTGGAGGAGGAGGCGTAGGAATATGAGTAGGAGGAGTACGAGGAGGGTTCGGAATACGAATAGGAGTACGATTAGGGGGATGGGGTAGCGGGGAGAAGGTGTACCAGTAGCGTAGGAGTACGAGCAGGCGTACGAGTAGGAGTACGAGTAGGAATACGAATAGAAGGACGAGTAGGAATACGAGTAGGGTTAGGAATAAGAGTAGGAGTACGAGTAGGGGGAGGGGGTGGCTGGGGGACGGGGTACGAGTAGGAGTACGAGTAGGAATGCGAGTATGCGTACGAGTAGGACTAGGGGTACGAGGACGAGTAGCCTGATCATGAGTAGGAGTGGGGCTATAGGAGTACGAGTAGGAGTACGAGTACTTGGAGGGGGGTGGGGGGAATGCAAAACACACCCAGTAACAACTACACCATCCCGCCGCAGCTGATGCAGCTCATGCGCTCAAACGGAGGTGAGCGTGCTGGCGAGAGTTCTGACGCCCCAGCCCGTTCATACTTCATGCGCGCCATGTTCGACGACGACGAGATCTCGGACGACAGCCTTGAGTCGGACGTAAGTGCGACAGGCTCGCCAATCGCCTCGCCCTCCTCATCCGCATCCTCCCCGCCCTCGTCACCCCCATCCTCCTCACCCTCATCAGCATTCTCCTCGTTATCCTCATCCTCGCCCTCCTCATCCTCGTTACCCTCGCTCTCAGCATCCTCATCCTCATCCTCATCCACCTCCTCGTCATCATCCTCAGCATCTTCCTCCTCATCCTCCTCCTTATCCTCCTCATCCTCACCATTAACAACCTCGCTCTCCGTAGCCTCCTCATCCTTATCATCCTCCTCCTCATCATCCTCATCCTCGCTCCCCTCATCGTCGTCCTCCTCTCCTAATCCTCATCATCAGCATCCTCATTCCTCAGTCTGCATCAACCTCGCCATCCGTATCCTCATCCTCAGTCCCCTCGCTCTCCTCATGATTGTGCCCAGCGCCGTCCTCACCCTCAGATTTCTCGTCCTCCTCGCCCTCCTCATCCTCATGCTGATCTGCTTCCCCGCCCATCTCCACTTCGTCGCTCTTCTCCTCGCCCGATCGTCCTCCAACTCATCACCCTCCTCCTCCTCCTCCTCCTCCTCCTCCTCCTCCTCCTCCTCCTCCTACTGCTCCTCCTCCGCCTCCGCATCCTCCTCCTCCTCCTCCTCCTCCTCCTCCTCCTCGCATCTCGTCGTCCGAGGTGGCGGCACGCACACGGGCAAGAGCAAGGGCAAGGGCGCCACATCTGTGCAGTCAGGCAAAAGCACTGCGCCGTCGCCGTCTGGCAAGGGGACGACCGCGCAGGAGACGAGGGGAATACCAGGATGCGGGGTATACGATTGGGCTTAGGATGACAAGGATGACGAGGAGGAGGAGGAAGAGGTGAGGATGGATGAGGAGAGGATGCGAATGCGGAGGGGGGGGAGGAGGAGGAGGAGGGGTAGGAGGAGGAGGGGGAGGAGGAGACGGGACGACGAGAAGGGAGGATGGAGGAGGATGGGGGAGAACGGTGGAGGCGAGCATTGAGAAGGAAGAGGAGGAGGAATGAGAAGGATGATGGACATGATGAGGGCCAGGGATGAGGAGGGAGAGGAGGATGCGGATCAAGGATAGGGAGATGCGGGAGATGCCAGGCGAAAGGCTGGACTCGCCCAAAAAGGTCGTGCATAACGAATTCGGGCGGGCAGCTCCCCGCGCGAATTCGTTATGCAAAATCATGGGACACCCCAGGTTAGGCGGGTGAGCGGGAGCAGGAGGCCCCCCCCCCCCATCCAGGACGTCATTCCTGTGGCGTCCTGTGACGAGGAAGGCGAGGAGGAGGAGCCTCGCGAGCTGGATCCTCCCGAAGAGCACGTGGAATATGTTGTGAAAGGGGGCTTCTGCATCCGCACCGAGGACGGCAAACGGTCGACTGACAAGTTCGAGATTGACGGCAACACGTGTTTCACGTGGCTTGACGGTGACAGGTGGATCGCGTCGCCCCCGATCCCGTTCTCCAAGGCGGACTCGACGGACAAGGGCAGGCGCACGGCCAAGTGTGGCAAGGCCAAGAAAGGCAAGGGCAAGTCCGCGGCGGCCACTGCCACGAAGGGTGCTGCGCTGGGCAAGGGCTCGCTGGACAAGATGCAGGCGCCTGGCGGCGAAGAGGTAGGCGGCAAGAAGCGCAAGCCGAAGGCGAAGGCGAAGGCAAAGGCGGCGGACACCAAGCGCGCGAAGAGTGCGGAGGAGGCCCCAGCTGATGATGTTCTCGAGGGATTGTTCATCGAGGCTCGCGCGATATGCGAGCGCCATGGCGACTACAGGGCGGGCTGTGACAAGAGGCCGAAAACAAAGGGTGGCTGGGAGGCATGGGTCAAGTACCACAGCACCCAGAAGTGGTCCAGCACCTTCAGCAAGAGTGGCAAGAGCTTGCTCGAGACGGTCATGCAGGCGAACGCCGTGGCGAAGCAGATGAACGAATGCAGGAAGGCGCTGACAGGCGTCGAGGGCACGTTCGGCGACGACGAGGCCGACAAGGGCGACGAGAAGCTCGAGGAGACCGACAAGGGCGACGAGGAGCTCGAGGCGAACGACAAGGGCGACGAGGAGCCCGCGGAGACCCAGGTTGAGACCGTCCCTGCTGACTTCGACACGACGGCTGCGGGCGAGGCGGCCGTTGCCCCGTGAGGGCTGCGCCAGCACGCCTCGCTCGTCAATTCGAGCACTATGCGGTGATGGAGAGGTGGAGAATCAGGGGGGCTGAGGAGGAGGAAGAGGAGGAGGAGGAGGAGCATCAGGAGCAGGCGCAGGAGCAGGAAGATCAGGAGGAGGACGAGGTGGAGGGCGATGAGGAGGAGCAGGATGAGGATAAGGACGAGGGTGAGGACGGCCTCGAGGAGGACCACGTTCGGATGAGGATGCGGATGAGGACGAATGACTATGCGGATGAGGATGCGGATGAGGACGAGGATCCTAATCCTCATCCTCATCCGCATCCTAATCCTCGAGACCTTCGAAGGTCTCGTGGATGAGGAAGGTCTGGGATGACGTGCCCTCGGATTCGGCCAAGATGGAGTTATGCTACAGTCGTGCGATATGACATTCGTGCGACCGCAGTCTCTTGTGAAGAATGCTATTCCTCATCCTTATCCTCACTTCCTCCTCCTCATCATCCTGTCCCCCTCCTCCTCCCCATTTCCTCCGCCTCCTCATTTCCTCCTCCTCCTCCTCCTCATTTCCTCCTCCTCCTCCTCCTCACTTCCTCCTCCTCCTCTCCTCATGCCATCATCCTCATCTTCATTTCCCCGTCCTCCTACTCAGCATCATCCTCATCATCACTTCCTCCCCCTCATCCTCATGTCCTCCTCTTCCCCCTTCCTCCTCCTCGTCTTCCTCCCCCTCCTCCTGCTCCTCCTCCTCATCCTCATGTCCTCCTCCCCATCCTCCTCCTGTTCCTCCTAATCGTCCTCCTCAATGCCTCCTCATTCCCTCAGTTCGTCGCCTCATTCCCAGCGCCGCCTTCGGGGATCCAAGCATCGGGGGTACATGAATGCAATGGTGTCGCTGTTGGCCTCAGTGGTGTTTCCGTCGCCGCGGTTCAACCCCCTCGAAATCTTGGCCAGAACACGTGACGTTGACCCCCCGTCTGCAGCAGAGGGGGGACGCCGCCGCCGCCGCTGGCGGACAGAGGAGGGGAATGATTTGGAGGAGGATGAGGATGAGGATGAGGATGCGGAGGAGGAGGACTGAGCAGGAGGAATGATAATGATGAGGACGGATGAGGATGAGGATACGGAGGAGGAGGAGGAAGATCAGGAGCAACAGGATCTGCGGACATCCCCTCTTCGTGCCGCGGGCAATTGGAGAGCGACCGACTGCCGTTCGTGCCGCGGACAATTGGAAGGCGAGCGATTGCCAGCGCAATTGTAGAGCGACTGAATGCTAACATAATGCCGCTGGCAATTAGAGAGCAGACACCAGCAGAGGCAGTCAGACAAATGATGGCACGAGCAGGCATTACCAGACATAAGAAGCCATCTGTACACACACGCAGACACGAACAAACACATGCAGACACGACCAGCCACAATACGACACCATAAGACACACTACGACACACTCGGACACACACACACACATACACACAGAGGCATACGCAGGCACTATCAGGCATACGCAGGCATAACCAGACACAGGCAGCCATAAGCATACATGAGCAGACACAATCAGGCACCAGCAGCCATAAACAGACATACGCAGACGCAATCAGACACCAGGTGACATACTCAGACGCAACAGACACAATCAGGCACACCCAGACACATGCAGACATACGCAAACACAACCATCCACACGCAGAGACTAACCTGCAGATGCAGACATATCCAATCATAGCACGACAAAACGGCGGCACACCTAAGCGCACTCAGACGCAAACAAACACACGCAGTCATGACCCGACACATGCATACGTACGCAAGCACATGCAGCCATGAGCAAGGGAGAGGAGAAGGAGGATGGGGAGGAGGAGGAGGGGGAGTGTAGGAGCACGGTGAGGAAGAGGGTGAGGAGGAAGAGGCACTCCTCTCGCAACAGCCCCTCACCCCCACTCCCCCCCGCCCCCCTCCCCCCCCGCATCGCCCCCCTCCCGTCCCCTCCCCCCTCACCGTCCCCTATCCCCTCCTCTTCCGTTCGCCCTTCCCTCTCCCCTTCCCCCCACCCCCCCTCTCCACCCTCGCCCAATCTCCTTCGATGCAGCGGCAGCGGCGAAACTAGTTAGCGGTAGCGGCAACGGTGACAGCAGCTGCGAATGCAACGGTAGTTGCAGCCCTCTCTCCCCCGTCACCCCCCCCCCCCCCCCCCCCCCCCCACCCCTCCCCCTCTCCCCCGCCCCGCACCTCCACCTCATGTCCCTTCCCCCCCCCCCCCCCCTCCCCTCCCGTTCTCCTTCGCCCAAGGTGACCCCAGAGACTGGGGCGGGAGTGGCACCTTCCTTAACATAAACCTTACACAACGCCCACATAAAGCGAAACTCAGAACCACCAAGGCCCTCGGAAGCGGGGGGGGCAAGAGGGGTGAAACGGGAAACCGCTGACATGTCCAAGAATGGCAGTTGGCTTCTGGGCACTGTCGCCGATGCGCTCGGACAGGGGGGGGGGGAGAAACAATCCCCCTACATAGTACATATGTGTTCCAAAAACGGTTTTGGGCTGGGGGGATGCACCGTTGTGCTCGACCAGCAGATCGACACACTCCAAAACTGAAACTACTTTTTCTCAAATATTGTCGTTGGCCTCTGGGGGGCATCAGTCGCTGTACTCGGACAACAACTCGGCATACGCCAGAACTGTGCCCGAAACAAAGGATGGGGCGACACCGACGGGCCTCCTGGACAGGGGACGGGAATACCGAAACATGCACCATGAGGAAACCTAAGGGCGGGCGGGAGGTGCTCCGAATGTTGCAGGGTGCATATATACACGTGTGTATGTACATACAGATGTGCGGACATATATGTGCGTGTGTGATTGTATGTCTGCGCTTACAACTGCAAGTCCACACGTGAAACATCTAAGTATATGTGTGGATGCGCATGTGTATATGTACACACACACACATGTACATATACACATGTATATATACATATACATATATGTATATATATGTATATATGTATTTGCGTGCGTGTGTTTGGACGGCATGAATTCCTTCCTTTGGGTTCCATCTAACAGGAGCCAGTATGAGAAATTGTCGCTGGCGGTGTGGGTTTTCCCATCCCGAAGCATGACTTACATTTTGGGTGCTCGCATTGTTTAGTATGCCTTGCATTGGGTTGCTTCGATTTTGTATGCTGCCTAGGCTGATTTGGGTGGGCGGTTTCGTTTCACCTGTTGTTTGTATTCGCAGTTGTTTCCCTAGCGGGTCGTAGGTTGGTTTATGTGCTTTGTTGTTGTCACAGGTCCTCCGTATGTGTTGCATCGGTTTGCGCTACATCTGCTCATTGCGCGCCATTCTACCATGCGTAAATGTTTTGGTGTCCTATATATAAAAATATATGCCGGACATAATTTATATACATATACATACATACATGTGTGTGTTTGTGTTTCGAATTCGCTTCGTTCGCGCACACGTGCGTTGCCCTGGCAATGCCTTCCCAGCGGGCGCCTGTCGAAGCCGTCTGGTGGCCCTGAGGAAGGCCCGAGAGGGCCCCGAGGCGGCCCCAATATGGCCTCAAGAGGGCCCCAAGAGCGGCCACGCAAGCGCTCTTGGCGCTGTTGACGGCGCGTTGTGTTCAATGCGCGGGTGGCGCGGATGATGGCGACGAGTGCCGATGCTGATGATGATGCCCATCCGCCAGAACACGGGCGACGCTGGGAAATGGGCGAAGTTCATGAGTGAGAAGGGCGATCGGATTTGATGGCACAACCCCGAGGTGCCCGACGACTGCAAGGTTTTGGCACCCCGAGGTGCCCGACGACTGCAAGGTTCTGCCCGACGCAGACCCTCCTCCTCCTCATCCTCCTCCCCCCTCCTCCTCCTCCTCCTCCTCCTCCTCCTCCTCCTCCTCCCCCTCCTCCTCCTCCTCCCCCTCCTCCCATCGCCATTATCCTCCGCGCCCTCCTCCTCATGAGCCCAATCCTCCTGCTCTTCCCCCTTCTCCTGTCCGACGCAGCCAGCGTTCCCAGCAAAGCTCGAAGCTGGACGCGCGCCCGCTGCTGGTTTTCATACCGCGGCGCGTGCCCCGCGAGCTCCCCCAGGACATGCTTTTGCATGGGGGGAGCGGCGTTCGCCTGTACCAGCACGGCGCGCTCTTGCAGGGCGGCGGTTCACAGGCGCAGCGCGCGGGCGACGAAGCGGGCGCGCATGGGTGCGCTCCAGCCGCTTAAGACTTGAACATACTGGCAACGTCCAGGCCAGCGGCCATGGCGGGGAGGGCCGCCGAGGCCGCGCCGCAGCGCGCGCGGCTCGCCCCGCGCATTTGCGCCTGCCAAACTCGCTGGGGCGGGGGCAGGCCTCGGGCCCGAGCTCCAATGTCCGAACAGAGCGCGGATGCTTCCAAACAGCTCGTCGGGCATGTGCCATTTGTGCATCCGCGCGCGCGCAGTTGTCTACCGTGCTCATCGCGCTTGCAACGCTGCCTGGCGAGCCCAGCCAGGATATGGGATGGGCGACGGCCTGGGCGGCCACGCCACGGCGGCCTTTCCCTGGGCAGGGGCCGACGGTGAGGAGCCTGGCAATTCGGGCGCTGCTGGTCCATGTCCTGGGCCTCAGTCTCGCGGCATGGGTGTCCATGCCCTGCCGCGCGGCGCTGGGGAGCCACAGGCGCGTTGCGCGGGCCATTTGCAAAGCTGCTGACCGATCTCAGATGCCCCAGCGGGTGCCGAACTCATCGGTGAGATTGCTGGCCAGCTGCCGCCGCGCGCAACGCCAGATCGCGACGCCCCGTGGCGCCGCCCCGCGCGCCGAAGCGGACAAGCCAGAAACGCCGACCCCCCGTTGCGGAGCGGCCATTCCTTCTTCCTCGCACGCTTTCTGTTCAAGCGCAAGGGCGCCGCGGAATCGCTGTCCGCGTCGCGGCCAGGGCGGGGCGCGAGATCCACCAGTTCTCGGCGCTGCCAGCGGGGGGGGCATGACATCCCCCAGAGCTCGGCAAGGCGGCGACGCGATCTTTGGCGCGCGCCGACATTTAACGTCGCCGAAAGGCCCCAGGCGGGCCGCGCCTTTTCGCGCGCCGCCTCGGTCGGCGGCGCGCCCGCATTTTGCGACGGCGGCCTTGCTGGCGGGGCGTCGCCCGCGCGATTGAACTGTGCGCTCGTTAGACTGCGCCCCCGCAGCGGGGCTGGCTCAGCGCTCAGACGACGCCGCGCTTCTTGCGAAGGCATGGTAGAGCTGCAGGGGGAAGGGGGGGGGGGGCGAGGAGAAGGGCGAATGGGACAACGAGATCGGGGGTGTTCCAGGAAAACGAGCGCGCGCCACTGTCCGCGACGCTATCCACGCGGCTATCCGCGCCACCATCCGCGACCCGATCCGCGCCACTACCCGTCGCGCCACTACCCGCGCCGCTAGCCGCGCCACTAGCCGTGCCACTGTCCGCACCACTATCCGCACCGCGATGTGTTCGAACTGGTGTCCACGTCTGCTTATTTCCGCTACCTGCCCCCACTGCGCGCGCTATTTTTTCACGCCTAAAACAAAGGACACAACGGGTGCACAATTGGCAGTGCAATCTGCGCCACCGCCACCGCCCCTCACCGCCCGCGCGCCCCTGCCCACCCCCCCCCCACCCCCCCCCCCCCCCCCCCCCCCCCCCCACCCCACCCCCCATCCGCAGGCCGCGGCCGCAACCGCGCCACCCCGAAACCAGCGCCCCCCGTTCGCGCAACGCCCCCACCCCCCCCCCCCCCCCTTCCCCTTCAGCGCCCGCGCGCCCGAGGGCGCGGCGCGGGCGGAGGGCGGCGCAGACCCCCCCAGAACGCATCCAGAATTTGGAGAACGCCACTAACGTTCGGACGTTCGGGGGTTCTCCGACGCCGCGGCGGAGCACCCGACGGCGACGCCGCCGCCTGGCGGGGTGGCCAAGGTGGGGCGCAACGACGGCGACCGAACTAAGGTCGGTCACAACGCGCTGCCCTTCGGCGGCG